>VXAX01007452.1:286974-320070 GCA_013399835.1 Leptocoma aspasia | reverse complement strand
TCAGCACCTCCTTGAACTCCCGCTTGATCCTCTGCACCGCGATGTTGGCCATCTCCGCAGCGGGCACCCCTCGCCCCCTCCGCGCCGGGCCCAGCGAGCTCCACCGCAGCTCCGCTGGAGCACTCCCGGCCCTACCAAAATGGCGCCCGCGCCGAGCATGCGCGAAAGGGCTGCCGCCGCTCCTCAGGAGGGGCCGCGGGAGCGCGGCCGGAGCGGCACCGGGGCGGCGGCGGGGCCAGGGGGGCCGTGGCTGGACGCTGGTGATGGGGCGTCTGCGGCGTGTGCGCTCTGGGCCGCCTCCTCCCCGCTGACCCCGAAGGAAGGGTGCGCTGCCCACCTGTGGTGGCGCAGGGGTTCGCCCCGCTGGCCGCCCACCCGCCCGTCCCGGGAGACACCTGCCCGAGCCGCTCGCCCTGTCACGGGCCGGGCGGGTCCGTGGCGAGAGCGTGAGGAGGCACCCCTCAGGCAGAGCCCCGCCGCGGGCGGGCCCCGGGGCGCAGCTGAGGCCGTTGTGTCGTCATGGCTCCCGCCCGGCCCTGTACCGGCAGCGGGGTGAGCCCTGAGACACCGGGCCGGCGAACGGGTGAAGGAGCCTTGGGAGGGTTGGGCCGGGTCCCACGGTAGCGGGAGAAATGTCTGAGGTGTCGCTGAGCAAACAGCTCCTGGTACGTCTGCTGGTGAAGCCCCCGCGCAAAAAGAGCTAGGGGGCTCTCACGTAACTTGAGAATCTGCTCAGCCGGGCCCATAACAGCTGTTCTCATCTTTTTTTTTTTTTTCCCCCATTATGCTCGGCAGAGAAAAATGTTATTCTTTACACGTCTCTCTCCCAGACCTGCTCATCGTCCTCTGCCCCCCTTCCCCTGGAGACACTGGTGCCTCCTCACACGGGACCCGGGGAACTTGCAGGCCCAGAAACACGTTACTTAATGGGAACAGTGAAAGGAACTGCTTCTTTTCACAGATCCTGCTACAATGTTTTAAAAGTAGAGTAAACGGCAAAGGTCAGCCCTGTGTAATGGCAGAAGCAAACACGGGCGCCCACAGATGTTCTGAAATCTGAAATTGGGAAACAGTAACCATAACTTCTAACCTGAGGTGTATAAAATAAGGTATGTTATCAAAGAGCATAGATTTTCAGAGGAGAACATGAGATTGGACTTATTCAGGAACTAGAGACTTTCAAGGCATTAAGGTTTACAGAGACATTTTATAGGGCCCCCTTTTAACGCTGCAGTGCAGGACAACGTACAACATAGACATTTATCTCAACAAATGTCGACTTCTGGTAGGGTTGTTATCTGCAAGTGCTGTTCATTCACCTCCATTAGTATAAACAGCATTTTGACTATTATATACACTATAAAGAAAGTACAGGCCCAAGCAACAATTTTTTTTTAATTTGTCAACTATATACAGATGCATATAGTCCTTTCAATGTGTTTACTCTTCCCCTGTATTTCAACTGGAAAAAGTTTGTTTTTCTGCAAAAATGTTGTACCATGTGCATCTGTTCATCAAATTAATTTTCTTTTCAGATGAAAACTTTAAAATGTATTATACAATCTAGTTTTTCAGATGAGGTTTGCAATACCTTTATAAAAAGGACCATTTTGCAGTAGGCTTGGTTTCTTTTTAATTACTTAATAGTGTGATCTTAGACCTTCTTTTTCAGAATAATTTAGACATCTAAATTATTCTGAATTTAGACATCTAAATTTAAGACGTTCCACTGATATGTCTTAAATTCATTTTGAGGAGGTAGATCATGGCTTTTCCGTGCCCTTGACTCTCACCAATAAGGAAAAGATGATAACTCTTTTTTTGCCTCTTAGATGAAAGTTAGGTTTGTAGCATGCTGAGCAACTACGACTACTATAGGCAAAAATAATAAAGGTAGTACATAAAATCTCCTGGTTAAATCCTTCATGTCTTTTCAGACAGCTCAGAAAGAAGCTTTCTTCAGAAAGAAGCTAAGCTTCCAATATTCAGATTTTGCTCTGAATGGAGTGGAAAACATGACCTTTATCAAGTGTCAAAATCCTTTGTGTTCCTGTGAGTATGCTTTTATGTTATAGGTAGTAGATATCCAGTAACAGCCATGGTAAAGGGCAAGGATTTTGTCTGGTTTGTACCTAGGTTCATTTTCATGTGCTCATTTGGATTACAAATGTCAGAGTCTGTTACTGCAAAAATGAAATTAATATGAATTCCTGTATCTCTTTTCCTTGGTATAGCCCATTCCTTTCCCTTGTCCTTAAATAGGTATTTTTCACTTACCTCACAACTGTTTCATATTCACCATATACTGTGTTATTTTTCTCTTTGCTGAAAGACAGATATAGAAAGGCTTTTTGGCTGGTAGAACAGAGTAGTGGTGAGTTTTTCCAGGATCAAAATCTACGTAAAAATCAGTACCTTACATAATCAGCATGCTGATTAGGCATTTTGTACCTCCTATACTGTTTTATACCTTATTATAGTTTACTATTTTACAGAAGATTCTACAGGGTTTTAGGGTAGAACAGGACCATAGACTTTGAATAGGTGTTTTGGGGTTTGGTTTGTTTGTTTGTTGTTTTATTTTTGCTTTGTTAAAAAAGATAATGCTTAGACAAAAATTGAGAACATGGCCTCTTTGTGTGTTACTTCCATGTCTGACTCCCTAATATAATTTATGGTATGTTGATAATAAAGCCCTGAATTAAGTTCTCATTAGTCTTTTGCCCTCAGAAAAATCTATACACAAAATGTACAGCTGTAGTCCATTGAACATAGCTCATTTTTTGAATAAAAAAAATTTGTGGTATATATGATTTCAGGAGATAGTTCTTTCATTGATCCTATCATCATTTTAGTCTCATACTGAACAACTCTTTCAATAGCAGCTTTTACAAACTGGCTGCAGATTGGTTTATGCTTTTGCCTGTTGGTGTTGATCACAACTAATAGAGCGGGAGATACAATTCTGAGTATCTATGCATTGTTTATTATTATTAGCATATTGTTTTGAAAGACTTCTGGAAGCGGGAGAAGGAGATATGGTTGAAGTTCAACCATGTAAGGTTATTGTAGGAGGAAAGCTGATAGGGTCAATGGCTGTAAGGCCTCAGCCCAAGCTCTCAGTGTGGAAAGGCTAACAATATTCATTAGCCAATGCTAGGATAACCAAACATCCTAAACACTATGTCATTTCCCATGTAATGTGGGAAGTACTGTCTACCATGCAACCTATATACAGGAAACAATTCCCCACATTTTCATGGAGAAGTGGCTATGGCTCATGCAAAGCTTGTGCACAATGGGCTTGCTGTACATCCAGTATAGCCCCATGTGCATGGTTCTTCTCTCTCAGACTATGGATGTCCCCAGCCCCAGTGTACTGCCTGGAGACTCCAAGATGCTTATGACAGTACTAAGTACTTTCTGTTCTTCAAGTTAAGATTCTTGGTGATCTTTTTCTCATTTCCATATTTTCCAAATTTTATTATTTTCATATCAATAGGACATTTTTCTAGTAGAATTACTCAGAGAAAATTTGGAATTATTGAGATTGTCCCCTGTGATTAGAGGAAAATGAGATTTTTGAAACATTAACTTTGCAGTATGCAGCATTCTATTCCTTTTTTACTGTTTTATGTCTTGCATAACAAAACTACCACCTCTTCATCTTGGCTTCTTTAGTTTAGAAAAATCAAAAATGTCAGGCTTGATCTTCTCTCTTTGTTGCTGGAGGACTACCTATTGGAGAGGAAAGCTGTCTCAAGAGATATGTATATTGATTTCAATCCCTTTAGAAACAGGGGTTGAACCTGTAGCATTTTTAATTCTTATTTTATTTACTTCATGAGATATCCATATAAGGATTAACTTTACAGGCTGTGTTGGCATTAGATTATATGCACTTTGCATTTAAATGTTTGTATGCTCATTTATAATAGTGCTTTATTTTTTTTAAAAAGGCAACAATTAATATTCATATAACTAGGTTATTTTTAAATTTAACCTTCGTTTTCCACGGAAGGTACACCTACAGCTCTCTTTCTATGATCCCAGCTTTTAACAGAGAAATGCAGAAACTGTCTTTTTTTATCTGCATATCATTCAGCACATTTCAGAGACTAAGAATAAATTTAGCCTGCACGTTTATTGTCTGTCATACTGCGTTCCTGTTGTGGCAGCGTCTGGATGATTCAACTTACCTGTGATTAGCGTTATCATAAAAATAACTAACTGGTCATGCAAGTTGACCGAGTTTTAAGACGTCATCCTAACTTTCCTGTTCCTCCTATAGGTGTCCATGTCCGGTTGCGTGGCCAGGTGTAAGAGCGCCCTCTCCTGGGTGGAACAGGGCAGTTTGCCTTGCTCGGCCGAGACGGATCCCTCTGCTGGGAAGCTTTCCTTGCCCTTACAAATAGCTCAAGGTACTGGCACTGCTTCGTCCAGCCTTACCTGTAAAGGTGTTGATGAAGAACTTGAAGGAGTTCTGTAGGCAGAAATGCCAAAACCAGTAGAACAGAAATTGTTCGGTGTTCAGGAAGAAAGAGGAGGTATTGACTCGAGATGCCTGCGCTTACCAAATTGTACTTTTCATGTTGTTAGCAGCTGAAACATATATGCGTTAAAAGGCAGTAAGGGTTCTAACTAAATATTACAGTGATGTGAAGTCACTCAGGTTGAATTCATATGATGCAATTCACCTGAATTAGTGGAGGTACATCAGAAATCAATCTATGGCATAGCAAAGTTTTCATTAAATAATGAATGGGCAGATTTTTTTTTGTAGTTTAATAACAGCCTATTGTCCTTCACTTGTTAAGGGCTATTATTAGAAATTGACAGGACACCCTGGACTTTTCATTAATTTGATATTGGCCTGCCAATATCTTCTAAATTAATATTATATCTGAACCTGATGTTTCTAGTAGGAAAACCTAGATACAAAGACACCCAATGCTTTTGAGTCTGTTAGCAAAATTACTGGGGTTTTAAGCTTCCACTTTTTTGTGGAGGAGTGATTTTCAACTGACAGTACATACATCTTGGGGTCCACAGGCCAATTCTTGTGGCTTCATGAAGAAACAAAAAAAAAAAAGGGGGGGGGGGAAATTAGGTTCAGCTGTGAAATAATTCTTGTAATTTTGCAGGAGCTCCCAAGTTGATTAATATTCTTAATGATCAGGCATCTACCTTGAAAATTTGGCAGCCAAAGACTGACAAGTTGATTACAGGGAACTAGAAGCACTTCTTATAAAGAAAAAGGTGTAAACCTGTGTTCCTTTCTTCCTATTACAAAAAGAAGATAGCTGTCTTTCTGAGGATCCTTTCAAAATGAAAATAAGCTGTGAATACAGAAATAGATTTCACAACCTAACATGGCTTTATTAGTAGTTTTATGAATATTAGAGTTATAAGGGAAGAGAGGATCTGACCAATGGTATAAAGAACTTAGTCACCATGCTATGTTGCTGGTATATTGTTGTCCACTCAAGAAACATTTTCTACCTTGAGTGAAGGATTTGTACCATTTTAAATATTTAGTATTATCATCTATTAAAGTAATAACTTCTAGTACATTATCAAATCTGTGTAACTTTATTTAATTAAATATTGTGATCTTTCTTTCATAGAAAGGTACAAAAGGGAGTTAGAGCTGCCTTAAAAGGCCAGCTGGACAGCTTTTCCTGGCCAACTGGACACTATCTTCTTTTCATGGCCTTAGGATTTGTGACTGAATAACAATTGCTGCTATTTTAATAACTATAGGGGCTAAAATCAGTCCCAGACTGATACTCAGTAAACCCTCAATTTATAAAAGTCATCAGGACTGAAGTATATCAGACCCTCTAGCTAGAAGCCTAAATTTGTTGTTCAGTGTAGTGGTAGCCAGGGAAGTGCCTAAATGCAGCAAGTAAGTAAGTAAGAGAGATGATAAAATGGCATAGATATTTTGAAGTGATTGTTTGGGGGGTGGAGTTAGAGTCTCTCATTAGGAGATTTGAGTTTGGAATTAGAACTGGAGCAGCAAAAAATTGTGAAGCAGTGATTGAATGAATATGGGAATCCAGAATAAACGAAAAATAAACCCGCTTTCTTGGTAGTGGTCTTTATTGCTAAAGTATTTTCATATTCCTAACAGTGTAGATAAGGTGACTGCTGGGAGCTCACTGTTTAAAGAGGTCCAACTGCCAGCATATATATCAAATTTGTGTCTCTGGGATGGTTCCACTTGGCTTTCTGTATTTTCCTTTGAGCGGATAGCCAACACTTATTCAGGGAGTTTATGTTGCAAACTGATCTGCATCACTGCTGTGTCTTCTCGGGAGAAAAGGATGACAGTGGACACCTTTCCCCTTAATGTACATAACCTGAGACACAGAGCCACCAACACAGGCTGCAGAGATGGATTAAGCTCCTGCAGGTAACAGTCTTATGAACAGTCTTATGAGGTGCTCCCACCTCAAAAAAGGTTTCCAGCTATAAGAGAATATGCATTAAAGATGTATGAATAACCACAGTATAATACAAGAATATGTGCAGTAAAATCAGGTAACTACTACAAGCCAAGCCACAAAGATAACATACTCCAGTGTACTTAGCATATCAATTGTTAAGAATTCCTTCAAAGGTCTCTCTGTTTTGTAAAGCACAGGATTTTTTAGGAATCCTGAAAGGTAGGACTAATAATAAAAAAGCAATCTGGAGCTCTTTAATTCAGTTATTATTGCTCGATCCAGCAATTTTTGATTCTGAAGCTTTTTGAAAATTGTATCTAGAACTTTAACTTACTTCTAATGATGGCCATGTTGCTAAACTACAGTACAATCTGTTATGATGGGCACCAAATCCACAACTGATGGAAGTCTTTTTGAACTGTCTACAACAAAAATTTACAAAAGAGTGAAGTTTGTCAGAGATCATCTAGAAAAAGCTCAGCTGTGACAGATGGGTAATTTATCAGGCTCTGTTTCTGTAGATATGTTGATATCATCCTAAAATAGCTGCATTTTGGAGACTAGAACAATTTTGTATTAGGGAAAAAACCCAAGTTTTTCTATTGATCTTACCACAGTAGAATAATAATTCAGAGTTAAAGCTTAAAGTCTAAATCCCTAGTCAGTGTTTGTACCACAGTTCTGTAAAAAAGTAATTAACAGGATTTCAAATCATAGAAACCAGTAAGGATCAATTCAAGAATAGAAATCAGGACAATCTGATTTGTTGTTTTCCTAACCTGATTGTCTTCAGTTTGTCCATGTGGGTAGCAGAACACTGCACCTGGCAATTTATTAGAGAACATTGAGGATAAAGTCAGGTTAAACAAACAAGGCTCAAATAGTGTCCTGTACTGAGTAATGTACAGTTTCCCTGAACACAGCAGATACAAGCCATTTCTCTGGTCCGTGGATTTCTGCCAGGCATGCAATGTTTCACAGAGCAGTATCTAGAAAATCCCTACTATTCTCTGTGTCTGTCTTTTCAGTAATGGCATATGCCTTTGTTTAGGTGGAAGATCTAGTTTAGATGCAAGGAGTTTCTTGTCTTGAACATTTTTCTCAAATGAAGGGTAGCAATTATAGCAGTTTCATTGAAGTATAATCCATCTCAAAAAATTCCCTATTACAGCTTTCCCATCTTTCTGACAGTGCAAAAAGATCACATGGTGAATTGGAACAAGCTTTTAAAGGCAGTATTCTAGACTGTATCTTTCTTTCCCCAAACAGAGGTTAGTCATACTGGGAAGTATTCAGTCATACTGTATGATTGCCTCTTGATTTTGCAGATTCTAACTCTTAGTGATGCCTTGAGAAGGGTGACCTAGAACAGAGGCTAGACAGAGCTAAAGAATAAAGTAGGTATTTATTAAAAGGCCTTAATGGATACACCTTAGGCAGTGCAAGAGCCTGGCCAGGGGTACACCCAAGATGAAACCAAAATGGTCACAAAAATGGATGACCAGTCACGAGGTCTCTCACTTTTATAAGTTTTGGTCCATTTGCATATTGGAGTTAATTGTTAGTATCTTTAGGTTATGAAGTTCTATCCTCCTTGTTTTCTCTCTTCAGTCCACCATTGTTTATACTTTTTGGGCATGGAGCTTGTAACAGTTGTTCTTGGACAAGCTGGAAAAGGATTGTTTTGGCTACCTACCCCGTGAAAAGAACTTGCTAACACTTAATATGGAGCTCAGAGTTATACAGTAAAGCAGCACAGAATCTGAAAAATATAGAAGCTAAAACTTAAGGCATCATTAGTCCTAGGAATATTGTGATATTACACTGTTCGTCCCTTCCCCAAACACAGAGCAGACATAAAAGGTATTATCTCTCCCAATACACTTATTTATAGGTGCCATACTATCCCTGTATCTTGATATCACTCATTCCAAATAATTTTACTACCACAGAAATTGCAGTGAAAGTGCTTTGCAGGTGTATCTACTCCTGGGTTCTCTCTTGAGTGGCACAGTATCACAGATTCACAGCAGGGTCAAGGTTGGAAGGGACCTCTTGAGATCATCTAGACCAGCCTTCCTGTCAAAGCGGGGTCAGCCAGAGCAGGTTGCCTTGCCAGGACCATGTCCATTTGAATATCTCTGTGGATGTGACATACCACAGCCCTTCTGGGCTACTTCTACCAATGTTCAGTTAGCATCAGAAAAAAAAAAGTGTTTTCTTATGTTTAGCTCTTGTCCTGTCACTGGGCACCATTGTGAAAGGACTGGCTCCCTCAGTATTTTCTCTACAAAGGAGTTGGGCTTCTGCTAGAATACAGCTTCAGCTTCCCATCTTTCCATCCTTTAATTACCTTCGGTTTTGAGACATCATTTATGTCTAATGATTCTCAGTAGCTTAACAAAAGGTAACCACAAGAACCTGTTTAAACACCAAAAATGTAAATTCATACTTTCAAACAGCAAAATGGTTTCCCTCAATCTGTGTGGTGTTTTTGCAAAATTTATGAACTGTGAAGTGTAAGTTGAATTGAATTATAGAATGGCTTGGGCTGGAAAGTACCTTAAAGATCACCTACTTCCAAGCCCCTGCCATGGGTGACACCTTCCACTAGACCAGGTTACTCAGGACCCTATTCAACCTGGCCTTGAGCATTTCCAGGGATGTGGCAGCCACAGCTCCTCTGGACAACCTGTTCCAGTGCCTCACCACCCTCACAGTAAAAAATTTCATCTAATAAACTCATTGTAAAAAGTCCCTCCAGCCTTCTTGTAGGCCCCTTTTAGATACTGGAAGGACACAATAGAGTCTCCCCAGAGCAGTCTCTTCTCCAAACTGAACAGCTCTCAGCTGTTCCTCATAGGAGAGGTGCTCCAGCCTTCTGATCATCTTTGTGGCTCTCCTGCGGACTCATTCCAAGAGCTCCATGTCCTTCTTATGTTGCAGGACCCAAAGCTGGATACAGTACTCCAGGTGGGGTCTCACAAGAGCACAGTAGAGGGGATGAATCATGTCCCTTGACCTACAGACCACACTTTTGATGCAGCCCAGGATACAATTGGCTTTCTGGGCGGCAAGTGCACATTGCCAGATCACGTCCAGCCTCTCATCCGCCAGCACTTCCAAGTCCTTCTCAGCAGGGCTGCTCTTAATCCATTCTCCTCCAAGCCTGTATTTGTCCTTGGGATTGCCTTAACGCATGTGCAAGACCTTGCACTTGGCCTTGTTGAACTTTATGAGGTTCACACAGACCCACCTCTCAAGCCTCTCAAGGTCACTCAGGATGACATCCCTTCCCTCCAGCGTGTTGTTCACAGCACTCAGCATGGTGTTGTCAGCAAACTTGATGAGGGTATACTACAGAAGAATTCCTTTTTCCTGACCAAACTGTGTCATCAAGTTCTGTAAAATCGAATTTTCTTTCTTACACTAAAGCACTTGTAGGGTTTACAGCTCCTCTTCAAAAGGTGTGACATACTACAGCAAACATCCAGCTGCATCATACCACATCCTCAAACAAAATTTGCTCAAAAGCAAATGTGCACAAGTTAAAACCCTTGCACTATGTCTATAGAGATCTTGCCCAGCTGAGAGAGCAGTAATTTCTTGTATACTTGTCAATACTCAAGTTCTAATATCTGAAGTAAAAAGTATGGTTGAATGTGCTACAGAAACCAGAGTATCGCTTACAGTGATAACAGATCAGATTTTTTTCCAGCAATGTGGTTTAGTTCTCTGTAGTACATATAGAGGTGCTGCCACATTTTATGTGATAGAATACTGATCTTCAAGTGCTGATGGGCAGAGTTATGCCTTTTGATACACCTCCTCAATGGCAAGTGAAATGTCTTCTTTTTGCATATCTTTTTTCTTAGTAAATAATGCCTTGGCTTTTTAATGGATGGTACTCTTAAATTTCAATCATATACCAAGTGCTTAATACTAACTGCAAACTGTATATATCCATTTCAGATCAGAGTAATTCTCAGTTCATGACCAGAAAATTTTAATTCATTGCTGCTTCTTAGTTATATGTAGTAAAGTGTTTTTAAAAATCCTTTGGGATCTTGTTTTCATTTCCTCTTTTCACTTCTGCGTCTAATATTAAATCTGTTTGCTTGCATTTTAGCTTGTGGTTTGTCTATCAGATATGGCTTCTTCTATTAGGCATTCATTTGGAAATGAACAGGGATTCATTTTTATTTCAAGTCTGTGAGAACAGTTGAGGGTTCTGACTCACGTTCAGAGGCATTTTGAGACTAAATGCTGAAATGGCTCTGAACATAGAGGGTGACATGAGATGTGTTTTTCCCAAGTGGCAGCAGTTTTCAGATGAATACAGCAACATTAGCTGCTGGTAAATTTATGGCTGCAGATAGCTTATGTGAACTGCAGTTGCTTATGAAGCAGCTCACTCTGTTTCTCATCTTTTCTTTTCAAGAAAACCACCACAATTGTGCAGCTGCTATTATGATTTCTGCTCCAGAGGAAAACCAATTTTTTAAGGTTATAGCAGTGTTGGTTCACTTAGACCACTTTTTTAGAGGGGATTGCCCAAAGCAATTGCAAAATAATGTTCCAAATACTGATTGGATAATTATCAATGACATTTAGTGGACTATTAACTTATGTGGTTGCTGAGAATATACTGTTCTAATACTACAGAAACATTTCAGCCTAATTCAGTTGTATCTTTACCAGTGAGTGTTATCATTAACAATTCGGTGGCTCGGGACTTCATCCTTTATTTTTAAATTGCTTTCTGCAAGCCTGACCTTATAAGCATCCCAATTGGCCTGCTTGCATTTCATAGTTACTCTAAATTACTAGTCATTATTCTAGTTAAGTGTAAAATAATCCTTGTCATCCCCTCAACTTCCTTCATCCCCTCAATTTCCTTCATCCATTTCCTAGTTCGGAAAACTTCACTGGGCAGCTGTGGTCTGGCAGCATTGCAGCAGTCCTTTGTGGTCATTTTCCCTAGACCGTGGCTAATTGAGCATAAAAGTCTGTGTTGGTGTGTTGATGCTTCAGGAGCTCAGATTATCCTCCACAGATCCCCTGACAATTTCAGTGGAGTTTCTTGTTTCCACAGAGCCCTATTTTTTCTGTGAGTTCTGACTATTGTGGTCGAGCGTTTGTTAAGTTTAGATTTGCACATTGACAGAAAATCTGGCAGTATAAATTTGGTTCAGTGGTGATTACATGAGTAAATATCGGTTAAATTAACATAAATACACAATATAGTCTTTGTGCCAGACAATTTACAGGCTTGCTGCCTAGTGTCCCGAAGTGCTTTCCAATTCTCCAGAGCTTTGTGAGGTGCTAGCCCAGCTGAATTCTAGGAATGCTTGCAGGCAACTTTTTAAAGGACTTGGCTTCTTTTTCCAAAATTAGATTTCCTTTTCCAAAAAATCCCAGTGCTGCTGCCAAAAGGTCTCTCTTACCTTGATACTACAAGTGTATTTAATAATTTCCTTTCCACTTCCTAGGTGACCATTTTCAGACCATTTTGCAGACCTCTTCCAAATGGCTCTTTGGTATCAAAATTTGCAGGGTTTCCTGCAGATTCCTTCTCGGAATAGCATTATCTACTGATTATGAACTGCATAGAAGAAAAGAGGGAGCAGACAGAAAAGGAGTTGCATTAGGAGGATTTGTCCCATTTCTAGGTCATTTTTCAGATCTGATGAAACTGCATGAATTGCAGATGAACAATTTCCACTCCACAGAGTACCTGGATGTCAGCAATAGTGACATGACTTATGCAGCAAAGACGAAAAGAACATCAGCGGAAAAAGAACTTGAGAATGGGAAAAGTAATGTTCTTGGGTGTCTGTAAACAAGCTCACTCATTTTTTGGCAAGTTAGACCACCAACATGACTCCTACTCTACCATTGCTTATTGGGGTAGAAAAGTTGAAAGCTAGCATTGTGATGTGGAATGTGACATCTGCCTGTTGCTTTACAAAATGCCCAACCCACACTAATTTCAGCTGAGGGATGTAGAGAATGTCATAATAAGTTTTACTCAACTTCCACCCTCCTCCATTGTACAGGGTTTTGGTAGAAGTAATATTACCATCCTCTGCTCTTTAATCAGTGTTTTCTTCATAGTTTTAGCTTGGCAGTAGGCAACACAATTCTTTTAGTGTGCCAAAATCAGTGGATTCACTATTCTGTCCTTGTTACTACCTGATTTTGAATGCATCGCATGGCTTTGTTCCTAAAGTAGTCTACATCACTGTTTTCACCATAGTTTGACTTCCAGAATGGAGACTTCATACAGTGAGTCTGAAAATAGCCTCCATATCAGGATCTTGTTTTACCGCTGTATTGTGCACTAAATTTGTGAGTGTAAGGGGGAGCAGATGGCTGCAGCCTGGGAGTAGGAAGCTGAGATAGAATCAGTGCCTGCTATGCCTTGTTCATTTGCCCATGGGAACCAGGAGGGCCAAATTCTGAGGGATGCTCTGGCAGAATGTTTTATGTAAAATACCCAGCTACTTTCTGCTTACCTGTACATTCTTGCTGATTTGAAAGCAGTAAGCTTATGCATTGTTTCTCTTGCTTCTGGTCTCTACTTTCTGTGGTTCCTGTTGTCTGCCCCATTTCCTTGACAGTTCATCCTCTGAAGTTTCATACATGAGGATAACCCTTCCACAAATCCATCCTTCATTAGGCCCATCAGCTTCCTGTATTTCCAAGTATGCCAATGGAAACACATATGTTGAAAAAAGAAAAATAATCAGGAAAACAATTGCTGTTTTGCTGTCAAAAGACAGTGCAAATAATGAAGGATAATTGAAAAAACCCTCAGCTTTTTACTGAGACCAGTTAAGTAAAACTATTTTCAGATATGCTGAGCTTTGCAGCATACAACACAGAGTGAAGAAATGAGAGTAGGGAGGGGTAGCTTTTATCTCACCCAGTGGGGCTGGCTGGCTAGCCAGGTAATGCTGCTTGCACACCTCTTCAAGGCACAGTTTCAAGACATTACCAGATATAATGCAAGTACCTGGATGGGGTGATGTGAGAAATGAGCCAGAAAGATACAATGCACTGAGGTCTGAGGAGGCTGCATTTGATTCAAAGTGAGGAAGACACCCCAGCTATAGCTGTGCCACCATTGCATACTGCTTTCCTGTAGATAATTTAGTTGTCATCACTCTCAACTCCTGCCTCTCCTATATAGGCTCTTTGCAGGCTCATATTATTTCTGATAAGGCATCTCACACTGCTGGTCCAGCTCACTTAGTCTTTTCCTTCCAGTTCTAGGATTGTTCAAATTCAGTTCTCCAAGAATGAATCACTGAGATTCTCTTATCAGTTTCAATGGTTCCTCCAAATATGCCCGCTATAATTTTAACAACTGCCGTTTGACTTTGTCCAAGAGCTGTTTAGCAAGAAAATAGAAGTGTTTGGCATTTCTGCCTCAGCTTGGCAGAAGGAACCCTCCTCTCTGCTATTGTGCAGTTGGCATTTCTCTCCTCTCTTGTTTGAGTCAGGACTAATGGTCAGCTGTGTCTGCTTTGGGGATTTCAGGATCCATTTTCTAGAACAATGGCTAGCCCTGTGTATGAGGTGTGGGAGACAGGCAAGACTGCTTAATGGTGTTGAGAAGCTGCCTTTGCTTGTTTCAAGGGTGGCTTGTTCCTGGTCAAGGGTTAAGAGAATGGCTGAGGGAGAGCTGGAAGGAAGGATGCAGCTAACAGTTGATCATTCTTCCTATGACTACCCTCTGACACCACTGTCTAGGTTAGCTTAGTGTTTGGCCAGGACAGCCAAAGTATACTTCAAGCCAAGTGTACCTTGATATTGCTGATGTTCATGGTTCCTGTTGCAGTCCAAACGCCTGAACAGGCTGTCAAGAAATTTGTTCTCCCAGGAAACTTTGTGAAAATGATATATTTTCATGCTTCCAAATTAAAGATAAGTTTCGGCATCCCTAGTGCCTTACCAGATCCCTGGATTGAGGTAAACAAGAAGATACAAGTTCTCCATAGTTTAGCTTTTTTGTATGATGGCCTGGCTTTGTGTCAGTGCCTTGCCTCCCTTTTCAGTATTGCCACTGCTTAGCTGGGTGCTAAGACAAGAGAAAGGACTAAAACATGGGAAAGGAGAGGCAAGATGGACAGCACAGAAAGTGTGGCATTGGTAGACAAAGACAGCCTACCTGCTGACTCTCAGAAGTGGAATGGATATGTCCAGGGCCAGCCCTAACTGAGCAGAATTAGTCTACCTGCATCTTTCAGAGAGAGGTGGCTCTGCACCAGTGATGGTTGGACATGCAAGGCTGCCAACTGGCAGCGCATCCAAGACTTGGCAAAGTAACATAGGCTAGACACCCAAAGTTAGGAAAAAACTTTCAGAAAAAAAGCTGTAGCCATGACAGGAGGCTTGAAAACCCCATGACAACAGCAAATAGTAACAAAAACAGCCATATATGAGTCGTATGAGACTATGAGGCACCGGTCAGAGGTACCAACTTGAGAGCACTTGCAACTTCTATCCAACCCTCCTTTCTCACTCTAATTGCAGTACTGTCCTTGTTTCCTGGCTTGGAGGAGGTAAGAAAGTCTTAGAAACATTGGAGGACAAGATTTTCCTCTCTGTGTAATCCCCACTGCATTATTGCACAGTATCAGGGTCCCCAAGACAGGATGTGGTCCGTCCTTCTGTATTGGGAGCATGACACTCCCTCTCCTTAGCTGACTGAGAAGCCACAATCTGATTTTCCTTTCTAACTTCATTCACAGCATCTATATACCTATTTTGATGGATGCTTTAATTGCTTAGAAGCCCGTGAGTCACGAGCTCCTGAACAGGCTTTAAATTTCAGGATAAGAAACCACACTGTAAATTCCGTCATACTTCGGTGGGGATGGCCGGGGCCAAGCGGCCGAAGTGACCGTGTTTGTGACGGGGGCGCGGAGCCCTGGCCGCGGCGGCTGTGCCGGACCCCCATGTACGCCCGGCCCTACAGCAGTCCTGTCCCTGCGTCCTCTCCGCGCTGACCTACCGGAGCTTTATTTTATGGCCGCCGCGTTGTTCGGCACTGCGGCCGCCCGGCACGCCGCGCTACCGCGGCCCCCGAGCCCGGCCCTGCCGGAAGGCGCGGTCCGNAACGTAAACACCGGGAGAGACGGAGCCTCTCCGCTCGGTGTCAGGCAGCTCTCCTTCTTTTCCAAACCCGTGAAACGTCTGCTCGTCTTCTTATCAACTGGCCTGATTGTGGTTTTTCTGCTTTTTGGGGATTTTAGTGCGAAGTGGCACTCGTCTGCCGATTTTCTTTTTTTTTCCTTAAAGGATCTCAGTCTGACACTTTTGAGCCAGAGAGGTTTAGTTTTCTCTCTATAAAGAAGCTGGCAGTGGCGTGCAGACACCAGGATATGTACTCCCAGGCTGCTCCCCGCTTTACGAACAGGGTGCAGCTGAGAGATGAAGCAATGTCATGTGAAAGATAATCTCGGGAAAAGGACGGTATCACACTGCTGTTAATTTATTGAAGATAGGGTTCCTGCCAGGAGCTCTTAATGTGTGCTTGAATATGTGATTCCTAGGGAATCAGTGGGGAAGGGGTATATTGGACTTGGAGACCACAAGGTACGGTTATTTCTCTGCTGCTGCCACTGTGCTGGGTTCCCCAGCTGTCCTACCCTGCAGCTCAGCCTCTGCCTTCCATGGCAGTTCTGAGGCCTTGGCTAACCAGTGTGAATGTGGTGCAAGACCTACATCAAAAACTTTGGTTTCCTGACAAACACCTGTTTGCTTAGTCAAGTGTCTTCAGGTTTGCCTTTCAGATTGTAGACTGTGTTTTAGTACTGTCTAAACATCCAGATCTATGTAGATAGATAAGTCTTGAAAACCAGCTCCAGTTTTTAGAGGCAAGGACATCTTAACATTTGAGTCTGTTAATAGCATTTTAATGTTGTTAGTGTGCCTACTGGGGAAGGGGTGTATCTTTAGTGGGTTATTATTAGAAGTCTTTAAATGCTTAGCTGTTGGAGTGCTATCCACCTTTACTCATTTATGTTGCATTCCAAAAGCAGATACAAGTTCAAAAAAATCAGAAGTGTGGGAGATCAGTTTCACTTTTTTATTTCTTCCTGTATCCTTGATAATTTCATCCAATTCCTGTGACTCGATGAGATAAAAGAAATCAGTCTTTGATTTTAAAAAGTGACCCTGTTGGTGACAGTGAGACTTGAAATGGTAGAAGCAGTTTGCAAAATTAAATTAATTGTAATGTTAGCAGTCATTAGTTGGTTCACTTCTAACCATTGTTCTTTCCCCTGCCGCTGTGGTGGGTGAGTCCAACATCTTTTTGTTCTTTTTGCCCTTTGTAAAAGACAAGATTTACAATGTTTGCCTAACTCTTGAGTGGTACAGAGTTCTATATTTTAAGTAATTTTAAATTGTTTTGTAAAAGGAGCTAAATAATGGCAAATAACTGGATGTGTTATTGGTAATTCCACATTGTGTTGTTGAACGTGCTTCTTGGACCAGCAGGGACGTCCCTGACCCACTTGGGGTCTGCTGTAGAACTGAGATGATGGTAGGAGCAGTTTTGTAGATCTGGGTGGGTCTTTTTTTTAGCCTAGTTGGATATTATTTTGCTGACTATAGAAATAAATATAACAGACAAGGTTCTATGAAATTCTTTATATTGTGCACATTGTACATCTTTTGCAGCACCTTACATAAACCACAATCAAGTCCATTAAGTTCCAAACTGCATGGCCCAGTTACATGAGCAATATTCTGCAGTCCATGTTCTTCTGTTCTAAGGGAAAAATGAGACTTGTTGTTAAAGAAGTATTTTACATTTAAAATAATTCATTATGTTTCAATAATTTTTAAACTATTTTACCTACCAAAAAGTTGGTATTTAGTTTTGGAGAAAGTTAGTTTCTAACTGACATCTGGTTTTGTTATTAACTTCTAATTTCCTACTTTCATATATTTAAACTTCAGAATAAGTGGTGCGTGAATGTTATTTGCATAAGAGATGTGTAATAAAACTATCTTTGTATGTTTAGAATTTTCCCTCCTAGTTATTATGGGTACTTGACATACATTCTTAAAGACCAAGTTTTGTCTCTGCTGAAGTTTGTCATACCAGATTTTGACCTAACAACATCATGAGACTTGACAGGGCCAGTATAATGAAAGTAGCAAGATCTTATCTTCTTATAAATGCGTATGAATGGCAAATGGCACAGTGCCCTGAGAATACCAAGTGTCAAATTCTTACTCTCTATGTTTTGAACATTTATCAGATTCCTCATCACAACAAATATGAAAATGTTTTGGCGAATGCATTTATGCATATAAAGCTTGTCGTCATCTGGCCATATTCTGCTTGGGACACAGCTTGGAGAGCCTGTGAGCCTACTTTGCATACATGCTGTTACACACTCTGCATATTTGCATTTACATACCTGATACTGCTCTTGATGTTAAACACGCTCTTTGTCTTAACTTTCTGGGTTAGAGATTCGATTTACAAATGCATACAGATCCATCTAGTTGTTAATGAGGCACCTGATTCTGCAAAATGCTAATACTTCTTGGAAAATCAAAGTACTCCCAAACCCTCTGTAAGTACAGTGAAAGCTAAGAAAACTTTCTAAGGCTCTATCACAGAGCTGAATCTTGCAGTTCTTGTTCAGGTAAAAACAAAAAGGAATTATTTTCCCAGAAGAGCTCCTTCAGCTTGTATGCCTTGACTCATCAGCAGGTAGCTTCACTAGTTCCCAATGAGCCTCATTTGAAGTAAGACTCCTTAGCTCCTCATTATGAAGGAGTCAGGGATATGAGAAGGATCAGTGTGTGTTAGCTGTGTTAGTCTTACTTCTGCTGACAGAACAGTGGGTCTGCTAGCACTAAGTGGAGAAATATGGTCCTATCCTCTTCCCTATTCCCACCACCTATTCCACACTATTGGCTGGGGCAAGAAAAAGGTCCCTTAGTGATGATTGATAGGGCTTTTCATGAAAGATTTGAAAATGCTTGGGGGAGCAGCCCTTGGCATGATTGAGTGATTGTGTATTTGCATTGTTATTAATTGAACAGATATGCTTCAGAAGCTTTCGTTTAAGTGTCTAACTGGTATTTTTACAGATAATTGAACAAATTAGTCCCATTTGGGTGGGAACAGACAGAATTACACTTGATAAAAGTTTTCCTCATTAAGATTAGTTCTGATTCTTCTGCAGCTTTGCATGCATTAAAAAGCATGGCTTTCTGGAGCTAAATATAGTTTCATTCTTATTTTATAAAGCTTCTAGATAAATGTCAGATCCAAACCACTGAGCACTCCTCAGAAAGAAAAGATTTTTATCAGAAAAAAACCCAGAAAAGGTGGACAAAAATGTAGCAGCAACATTTGCATTATATAAGCAGCTGCAATGCTCCTTTACTTTATTTGTTGAATCTTTGTCAAATACAGGCCTCTAGTATTAGAGCTTTGGTCTTATTTATTCATATGTACACATGTAAACACATGTGTATGTTCATATGTTTCCCATTAGTTAATCATAAAATTTTTATTTTTAGCAGGGCAATATTCTTAGACAACTTAATAAAATAATTTTTGTCTTTCTTCACACATTAAAAAGATATTTAGGGAAAAAAACAGCTGTCTGAATGAAATTACATGGAGGTGTGAAGAAAAGTTGGGGTTAGCTCTTCAAGCAGTTGAACTAAATCAAGTGTGAAAGAAGGCTTCCTGGTGGGAGCAACCTTAGTTTAACAAGAATTCCAGTGCAAGTGATTACAGTGTTGTTAGGGGTTCCTCACCCTGGTATGGAGACCCAGATGAGACTGATCAGATGTGACCCATAATTAAGAACCCCTATTTGAAAATACTAAGTAAACATTTTATCAGAGAGCTCTGTGAAATGTAGAAATATTCTTATTATATTATTATATTCCTTATATAAAAGAGACATTTTTGAGCCATGGAGATTGTCAGATGGTTTAGCTTCAAATTAGTATGTAGAACAAAAGTGTCTAAAGATGAAAGATACATTATTTTCTGTATGAAAATGGTGAAGCCAAAGGTAAGATGTGTATTGCAAACTAATCCTGATCTTGTGAATCAGTACCATAGATCTTTGGTGTGCAATTTAACATAATGGATTTTAAAGTCTGTTGCTAGTAGGTGCAGGGGAGAGTTGTGTAATTTGCATAACACTTTCCTTTTAATAATCTAAACTAGTCTGTGAGTCTGCTGAATTAGATGGATGATATTCTCTGGTAAAAACTGGGTCATCTGTTAGCTAAACATATGTAAATAACCAAGTCCAGAAATCCTGTTAATTGCTATGGATTCCCTCTGATATAAGTACTGATTTAAAAAATTCTAATTGATAAGCTTCAAATTGTTTACTGCAGGTATGTAAAAAACCTGATTCAACTTCCATTGAAGTTGAAGACAGGCACCAGCTAGCTTCAGATAAAATTTGATCTGGCCTAAAGGGCTTAGGAGTAGGGCTGACAGGGAATAGAGCTGCTTTCATCTGAAAATTGAAAATCCTGCTATCTTTCTCAGCATGCTGCTACCCTGTTAAATCTGTTTGCTCAGTGGCAAGTTATTAGAAACATATGTCATCCCTGGAGAAAAAAAATAATGAAAGTATTCCAAAGAATTTCAGTATAATTTTGTGTTTGTATGTGATCAGAGTAACATTAAGGAATAGTGTATTTTTATAGTTTTAAGGATTTAGTAAGGTTTTTTGTAATGTAAACAATTGTACTCTTAATATACTAGTATAAAAAATCTTCATAGCTCATGGTCTAGGGCTGCATTTGCTGCCTCAATATTGTGGAAAAAGTTTCATTTTTATTTATTTTGAAACTGTATATTTTTTGCAAAGGAATGAATAAGAGACTTTTTTTCATGTTTAATTTTGCAAAAGACAAAATGTCTAAAATCTTATGACTGATTAGCACTTAAAAAAGAAATAATTTGAAATAATGCTCAGGCAGGCCACCTGAGCTGCAGTAACTGCTTGGCTGCTCTTGGCTAGCTCAGGGCCACTCTGGCGTGTTTCAGCATAACCTTTTTCTTTTACAGACTGAGCAAAGTTGTGTTCCAATGGCCAAAACCAGCACAATACATTATATAGTTTGTTAAGGGAGCATACTTTTTTAATACTTTTAAAAGTAAATTATTTGTTTTGTGCTATGAAGCGCAAAAGTGAAGCCCAAAAGTTAAAACATCTCTCAGGTGGGGTAATGAACAGGAAAGTCTGGTTCCCTGTTCTGTGGGGGGCTAATATGAGATCCTCACCTCTGCAATTTTCCATCTGCAAGGGTACTCTTTATTCTTGCTTCCCTGCAAAAGCAGGTCTACCCCCAGAAGGTCTGCTCCTCTTCTGTGTGTAGCCACGTGCTCAGAATGTGACCTGCCAAAGCAGCACAGGCCTGGTTGGCATGGCACAGCATGGGTGTCCTCGCAGGGCTGCTGCAGGAGTGCTTCCAGCAGGGTTTTCGGGTTTAATGTCCATTGCTTCCTGCAGCAGTGCATCACTCATACAGCTGCAGGAGTGCTGAATTTGGGAGATTGGCAGTTGTTTGGGAATGGGAACAGGAATGTCAGCAAGCAGTGAGGCAGTCTGTAATGCTGGAAACACTAACCAAAAGCAGGAGAGTGAGCTAATATGCCCAGGTTTTCTACTTAGTATTGAAGTGGAAGAACCGTGAAAGTAAGTGAGAGTTCTTGTCTTACTGAAGACCACAAGAGAGGGCTCCCAGTTTACTCTGTAAACTGGTTGAAATATAATGTGTTAGTAATTTTAGAGGATAGCTCACCTTTTTGTGTTAACATGCGTGAAATAAAATTATTAATAGCCATTAATTACTCGTGCAATAGGAATAACTTTGTTGTCCTAGACCACTGTCAGTCTCCTACACTAGAAGAAGCTGAAGCATTTACTTAGCAGAAAGAGGGTATTATTCTTGGATTCTCTGTGTCACTGACATCTTCTCTTAATTGGTTTTCATATTCTGAGAGCTCTCTTTCAGAAAAATGTTATCATTTTAACAAAAGGATGACCAAAGCTGACAGCTGGAGTTTGGTAATAACATTCTGTATCAAATATCAGTAAATGAATTCTAAAATAGCTGTACTGCTTTTTTTGTCCATGACTGTATGCACATAATTAGCTCATTTTTCAATTGCCCAGAGGAAATATTGAGCCACCTGCATGGGAATAAGTAAATAGCTTTTTTAAATCTTGGTGGATCTTATTTAGCTCCCTTAGGGAGTTCAGTTTTGGTCACTGACATCAGCCTTATTGCCTTTAAAGCCTGAAATCTTTGTCCTGACATACTGGGGTCTGACCATGAAAAAGAAGGGGGCAAACAGTTACAGGAGCAATGAGGAGTTTCAGTGTATGGGTTCTTGTCCTCTCAGAGTTTTACTTGACACTGACAAGACTTAACTAAGCTGAAAAAGAGCATCTGTATAATCTTCTGTATTTCCCTGATGTGCCATTCTGTGTTGAACTGATGCATCTCAGTGTATCTGTAACCTTGGTTAGCCCAACACAAAAATAGTACATTTCCTGCCAGGTTCTTATTAAATCCTGCTACTCTTTGAAGGGGTGAACTTTTTCACATTCTTCGGTTTGAGAAGGGTCATGATGCTTGGCTGTGAAAGGGCTTTGACCATAATTATAAGTAGTTGAAGTTTTTATGCTCTGATTCCTGCTTCACTGCTCTAGGTGCTAGCACTGTTGTTGGCAGATTGGCTCAGAAGAATATTCTGCCCCACTCAGAGCAACTCCAAATGTCTACTTCAGGGTGAAAATGTTAGCAATGCTCAGAATATTGTGGTGTTCACACAGTAGTGGAGTTATGCTGTGGAGAGAAGGGATATATCAGTGCTCTAGTAGTCCTGTAAGACCACCAGGAAAATACCTCAGAGAGACTTTTCCCACTTAGTTCTGAGCTTCAGGACTGTCCCTGCTCAAAAGCTCCTTCCCTGATTTCAGATGTCACTGTAGTATCCTTCAGTGGCTGCCTCAGGATTTCTTGGTTTCTTTGGCTTTGTCCTATTTTTAAGGAGTTGTTTTGTATTATGTTTGCATCTTTAAGAAACACCAGATGAATGCCACTGGAAGATGAATTCATTGTTTACTTACGAGGTGATTTGTGGGACAGTAGCAAAGTTACCTGACTAGCATGCCTTGAGCAGGATGTGGCTGTGTGAGCATTTCTCTTGTGGAGCTCCCACTAGGGTCTCTAGCTCCTACTTGACCAGTGTCAGTCAACTTGGTTGAATCCAGCAAGAACTCCACCAGTTGCCTCCATCTGTGTGTGTGGGTAAGCACTGACTTTTCTGAGAGGAAGGGAACTGGCTTAGCTCTATCTGCATTGAAGAGATCATCTTAGATCTTATTAATTATCCTGAGAAATGTTGTAGTGCAAAAAAATACTTGCCAACTCATTAGGCTACAGCTGGAAGTCCAGGGAGACATGCTGATGCTTTCAAGTACAAAACCAGCTGCTCTCCCCCACCCCCTGGAATTATAAGGAGAGTGGAGAAGATTGCTTTATACTGTGGAAACGTTGCTATGCCTAGGACCCACTTTGGAATCAGCCATTGAAATAATTGCAGCTCTTTTCCCTAGAAAAGCTAAATGGGTGATCTGAACTGGGACAATTAGTTGAAGAAAGCTGTAATTGGAGCCACACTTTACTGTGGCAGCTCTCCTTCTGGCAGGACCCACATGCCTATCCTGCTGTTTTGCTTTTGCTGCCCAGTTAGTCAGTTGGTTTTCTTTTGTCCTGAAAATTCAGTTTTATGCCCAGGAGGAGGCCTGGTAGAAAAAGATCATCAGTAGTTCTCTAGAGATCTGTGGTCATGCAGAACTAGTAGATCCTGGTACACTAAATCTGATGAGAGTCATAGTATTTGTTCCAGTAAAAATAGGATGCAGCTGTAAGTGTGAAAGAGATGATGAGAGGGAGCTTCTCTTGGGTTATTAATAAAAGGGATTAAAAACCAACATTATAAAAAAAGCCAAATATAATGTTGCCATGTTTCAGACTTCAGTTCTATGAGGGAATATTTACTTGAACGATCTAAATTACAGTAATAGAGGAGAAAGGATCCTTGGAATGTTTTAATTAGTATCAATTTGTATACAAGATTCTTCTTTACAGAAGCCATTTTTAGCCTTGTTTGAACAGAGGAAGTTGCTTTGTAAAGGAAGTTTTCCTAGAAAACTTGAAGCTTATTTTTGCTAGTTTTATAACCTCAACAATTTAAAAAATGAAGACCACCTCCACTGGTTACTTATGCCAGGCCCTTGGCTTCTGGGTTGATTTTGATTTAGTGCGGTGTCTTTGTCTTTAGTGCGGGTTCTATTGCATTAGAATCATGCCCCTGTTAACTTCAGACAGAATAGCATTTATTTATTTTAAAGTACTGCTTATTTTTCTCTTTAGTTTTCTCCCTATCATCATAGTTCCTTTTATGAAGTTTCTTCCCTATCCAGCTACTAATACTTTTGTTTCCTTACACTGTCTTGTAGTTTTGTCCAGTGTTTAGTTTGCCTTCCTTTGCTTTTTTAATGGCTCTGCTACCATTTTTGCCTTGTTCCTCCTTTATACTGCTCTGGTGATAGGAAATGTCTTGCATTTTTAGTAGGTAGTAGCAATTGAACTAGAAATTTTACAAAGTTATATGCTGGCAAAATCAGCCTGTCCTGTGTACACATACATCTGTTTGGCTTTTTAAAGAGAAAACCCCAAAATCCATGCATATTATTTTCCTCCTCTATGCTGCAATCCAGTCTGAAGAAACACATGATGCAGAAATCAGTGGATAAAATTCCCTGCCCTGTCTTACTCACGAAGTTTAGCTGTTCAACTGAAATAATGGGAAGTTAAACAATAGCTTGTGATTTGGATGTAGGTAGTTCATCAGAAGAGTAACAAAACACTCAGGATTCTGTGGGAGGGTGGGATGTAAATGAAGTACAAATACTACAAAAGATGGAAATCAACAGGAAAATGCATTATATAGCAAATACATATGCAATATATAGCAAATAAAAATGCAATATATAGCAAAAAAAAAATTCTGAGTTTGTCTGGGATTCACTGTTTCGGAATATTTTGGCTTCACTTGGTTGGTTGGTCACTAGTAAACATTTTACTGTACAGCCAACAGATGTTGAATTGGACTCTGTATGACTAGGCAGGGTTCAGTGGGTCCACTCCCTAGAAGAGGTAGGATTAGACATGGATTTTGGAGTAACCAATTGTACCCAGAGGCATTTTGAAATGCCCAGTAACGAGTCAGATGGGGTCCCAGTTACCCCTTGAGGGCTCGCAGTACCTAGGGGGGCAGAATGGCCGAGGAGAAGAGATTCCTATAAAAGCAGTGATCAGGAGTTTTAGGAGGAACTTATCACACCAGTCTCTTCCTGCTTGAAGAAAATTTTCACTCCCTGAGTTAATGGGTACTATGGTCACACAGTCCCAGTGCCTGGTAGTTTCTCTGGGACAGGACTTGATGTGCAGGATTGCAAGGGTGTTATGTTATGTTAGGCCAGTGTACAGGATGTTTTAGATTCTAGAAGAAAATATTTGGAGATGGGAAAGATTATACAAAAGAACCAAACTTGGAGCATGCTGTGAATAGAATTACAAAAAGTGTCATGTATATAGAATTACAAAAAGGGTCAGGTATTGTGAAAAGACATGGGTACTAGTATGGCTTAGATGCAGGTGAAAGGGCAAGGGAACACATAATTTTTAAAGAAACCTGTATACTTTAGTAGATAATGGATGAGTACAAGACAGAGAGTTTCCATCTCTGACAATAAGATAAAAATGAGCATTTTATCTTTGGGACAGTGAATAATTCATGCCTTGTGTATGGCTTTTGCTATTTTAGCCCTTTATAATTTTTCAGAATGCCAGCAAGAGGCAGAGCAGTTAATTTGCTTTTTTTCTGTAATTTTATTTTAAATTTGATACATATTTTCATTTGTTCGATTACTTCTCCCAAACTGAACTCAGAAGTAAAATTAACTTGATGGCTTCTTAGAGATATTTGACAATTGTGTTCCAAGTTATTGCAGTTGGCTGAAAAACAGTAGTGAGGATCTGAATAGAGTTTTGTTTCTCTTTAAAGTAATGTGGTAAGATTCTGTTACTTGCCTGCTGTGCTATGAGGTATTTTTGTTCCCAAAGGTTTTTTACCTTCAGTCTTCAGGAAAATAGCAACACAGTGAGAATAGTTCTTAGCAGGGGAATCTTCAGCCATTGTACTTACCGTGTTTGTGATAGTCTACATTTTAAGTGCCTGGATCCAGGAAAGAAAAGAGTTAATGAGCTTGATGTTTTGATACTGAAGATGCCTGGTTTAGTTAATGATAAATCTGTAGTAACTTTGATTTATGTATCATATAAAGAGAGTGTTTCTTCAAATACTGGAGTGATAAATACTTTTACACAGTCTTTTGTACCAAGGAGTAGAGATGACCAATGTGTACACTTTGACCATCTTGCTAATCAGCATCATATTAGAATCACATCGGAGGGCATCTAGCACATGGAAAATGCACAAAAATTCTTGTTTGCCTTCATGATAGAAAGTAATTCAGTTTTGTAATTATTACAGCAGAGCAAGGCAGAGTATAATTTCTGTCTCCCAGAGCTCACCAGCTGCATGCTATTTACTCTGGAGCAGTGTTGCAGAATTGGGAAATAATGTATAGTCATTGCAATAATTCAAAATATGAACAGTCTCCAGGGACAACCCCCCCCCGCCCCCCCCCGCCAGATTGTAGCCATAAAGATTGTGGGTTTGATAGTAGGATGTATAAAATATAACACACTGCTGTAGGGCTGGGAGTGGAGAAGACAATAAAAGAAACAATTTACAATAGTTACTATAACTGAGAATGCTATTTTTTAAATCACGAGAGACTAGAAATACTTTCCATATGGCTTCACTGGCTCCAATTTCAAATAGATACTCAAGTCAAAGAGTAATGAGGGGCTTTTATTTCTGACTTAAATCATCAGAGACCATCTTCCACTTTACTCCTGAATTATGTAATTCAAACTCTGACCACAGTATTTTAATTTCAGCAGTTCTATTTATTATTACCTCTGTGGGCCTCTTTACACTGGAATGGTCATATTGACTCTGATGGTACATCATATTTGTCCATGTTTACTAATTCTCTCCTTTATTATGCTATCAGTTTGCTAGTCTGGAGGCCATAATAGATATCTTTTCAGCTGTTATCATAGAGAGCTTTGGCATATTTACTGACCATGTCTTCCAGCTGTTTGTAAATGCTATGATTTAAATATTGTGCTAGCAGTAATATGGCCAACCCAAAATATGATAATTTTGAGTTGAGTAAAAGACTCAAAATATGATAATTTTGAGTTGAGTTGAGTAAAAGCCAGTGAGAGGACTTGCAGGTATTTGCCTTACCAATTGCTGTGGTCCTACCAACTGATACAAACCAACTCCCATCAACTCCAAGGAAAACAAGGTGACAATAAGCAGAAAAACATACTGGAAAAAATAAGTAAAGGAAAGCTACAAGCATTTTATTTCTTTCTCCAAGTCAGGAGGAAAAGAATAGAGCACACACTCCCATTTTCTGTGATAGATTGTATGTAGAACGACTGTATTTGTGAAAGGTGGAGAGCTTGTGTGACTCACAGCAAAGAGGTCAGAGCTGAGCAGAACAAGTTAGCTGCTGACGTGAGATCAGACAATTGCAAGTACCGGGAGGCAGGCAGGAAGCACACTGCAATTCTGGAACAGGATTTTGATACAAACAGGCTGCCTAAGGAGCCAAGAAATCCTGC
This sequence comes from Leptocoma aspasia, assembly GCA_013399835.1. Lineage (NCBI taxonomy): Eukaryota > Metazoa > Chordata > Aves > Passeriformes > Nectariniidae > Leptocoma > Leptocoma aspasia. Next base: position 292,759 of record VXAX01007452.1, on the reverse strand, counting down.
TTTGTGGTATATAAAAATACTAGTCTCTTATTCTTAGACAGGGTCACAAAACGCTAATAAACCATAAGATCTTATTAGAGAGTACTTTATGCATTTGAGGTGTGTTACAAATAACACAGTTAAGCCAAGGATATTTTAAAGAAAAATAAAGACATGAGAGTGTCATTTTGCAGGTGAAAATCATCATACAGTATAGAGTGTTTCTCTCTTCTTTGTAATTTGGCACACATGTATAAAATCTCCGTTTCCTTCAGTTCCATCAAAAAATAATTGCATAAAGGGGAATTATTTACCTGGATTTTAAGCATATTAAAATAACCCAATTTTTGCATATTTTTTAGGGAAAAACCTAGTGCTGTTCCCAAAGTACATGGTCAATCCTTGGTTCTTTGCCAATGAAAGAGTTTGTTATAGGCTTAGAGGAAAGAAAAGATGATTCGTTGCAGCATCATGTGAAGGTGGAAAAGCTTTAAGAGATACTTTGTTCAAAGCTTAGATGGCATTTTACTTGGTGATCTGTCTTGTGCTTTCTTTAGCTCATTGAGGTAATTTGCTATGTACAGGTACCTTGGGGTAAATTCCTTTTAGTTCACCTCTGCTTTATGAAGTTGTATGACAGATTAACTTTTCCTGTTTACTGTCTAATTTTTTTCACTTGTATGCTCTATAGAGAATGTTAGCCTGGTTTTATCAGTGGTGACTCTTACTCAGTATTTGGGGTTTTTTTCAGTCCTCTATAATATAAACACTTGTCTGTTAATTGCTGTGACATTATTGTGTGTTACTGACCCCTAAATTATTTCAAGTTACAATTAAATACTTTTCTGCAACTGCACTTGTTCAAATACCTTCTTGTGGATGTCAGCATTATATCCAGAGAAGCTATTTTGTACTGTTTAGTAATCAGTGCTTTTATCTGTTTCTTATCCTAAGGTAGTTGAAGAAAGGCTCCTCTGCTTGGCGTGGTATATTATTCAGGGAGACTGTGTAGTTAAAAAATTTCTTCTATTGCTATCATGTGGTTCTAGTGGTTCTGAAATAATTTCATGGAAATTGGTGTAGTAGCCTTACAATAATTCTCAAAAATAATTATTAGATCATCTACTCTGATCTCTTATATATTGGAGGACATTATATCTGAACTTGGGTGCTTCTGTACTTTACTCAGTAGTAGCCTGTATTTTACTGAAGCATATCTGAATGCAGTGAGTGGTGGGAAATCCACTGCTTCTTGGGCAGTTTGTTGCACCTATCAGTTACTGTGATGGTAAAAATTTATGCCTTGCTTTTCTTTTCAATCTGGTTAATTACAGCTTCCAATTACTGGTTCTTGATTACCTCTTCATTGAAGAATTCAATACTTGGGCCTGGTTTTCTTTTCAAAGGTACTTGTGTGCTACATAATCAAGTCATCTCTCAGTCATCTTCTTACTACATAGTCAGATTATGCTTTCTTAGTATCTAGGCAAAAAGGATTTCCTCCATCACTTCAACTTTTTTTTTTCCTTTTTCAGTTTTCCTTTTAAAAAGTGGAGACCCTAGCAGGTTAAGGGCATTGATGGTCAAACTCCATAATTAAGACAGATATCTCTTTGTTTCTTTTACTCTCTGGCTCTCCACCATAGTAAAGGTTTATTCAGAAGAACAGTAGGCATTATCAAAGGAAGGACTTCTGAAATGCATTTGCTCTTTTCTCCCTGCAAGAACTGTAGCAGTGTTACATTCTGTTGAACAAAGATTTCTTACAGACATATAGGTTATTCCTCTTTATTCTAGTGACACTGAAACATTAAAATGCTCATGTGTGATCAAGGCTGTAAGTTTTATAGGCAGAGCATGTCTGTTGATTCAGCACACCCTTATCAAATGGGTGGTACCTTCATAAAGTACTTGTTTGAGGAATTGAGAGGTTGTATCTGCTCTGCACCGCTGCGTTTGTTTGTTTGCAAGCTTGCCAGTTGTGTCACATTAGAGCCTGAGTGCATGCAACACTTACACATTCTGACTACAGCTTTACTGATGGCAAGTGAAAAATATTTCTTAAGTATGGTTTCGCAGAACTACCTGATATATCCTGAGCCCTCATTTGAGAGAAATCAATCCCAGATTTGACCACAAGGGTAGAAATGCCTTGCAGTCGCTGTGCGGTTTGACCCTCAATTAAATCACTGAAAAGTTATTGGTAAATAGTAAACATACATTTGAACACACCTGACGTGTCTGGTATAAGTGGTTTTAGCAAGTGAATAATCTAGAAATGATTTTCTACCATGTCCATTACAGTTTCTTTGAACATTCTGTATTGGTAAGTGATTAACCTACTTCTTTGATCTAAAATTAGTGTGCGTAGCTCCATTTTTAAAGTGTTTCCAAGTACATTCACTTTTGTACCCCTGCTGCTTGCTTTCATTATACAACAAAGATGTAGAGGAAACAAAGTTTCCTTTAGCAAAAAACTTACTGAGTTTTAAATTATTTTCCTGTACATTGATCTGGAGGGAGAATGCCAGGAGTTTATTAGGGTTTAGGAGTACGAGTTCCCCTGACCTTTCAATTTGTATATGTACACTTAAGAGTCCCACTGTGCAGATGAGAGACACGAATTTAATCTTTGTGCTTTGTGTTTGTTAGGATATATTTCATTTTGGTATGTGAGAAAACCCAGGGGAGACAAACACAGCCTTGCAAAAAACATTTGTGTGAGACAGTGTTTTCAGCAACATCAAAATGTAACTGCACATACCAGACTTCTTCATTCGTACTGCCAAAGGAATAATAGGATTACCCTGCTTTGTTTTGCCTTTTCACCCTGGCGTTAAATGAACTGAAACTTGATGTGTGAGTCTCTGGAAAATAAGGTCAGTTGAAAAAGAGTTCATTGTCCTTTTATTCTTATTCTTAGGTGTTCACAGACAAGTTCGGGTTTATCCAGAGAGCCATGGCAGAAGGTGGATTTGATCCCTGTGAATGCATTTGCTCACATGAACATGCAATGAGAAGGCTGATTAATCTGGTAAGGATAACATGGGGATATTTGGAAGGGTGGTCATTCAGACATTACTTCAGCTCTTGCAGATTTGCAGTTACTGATGCTTTTGATTCTGCTTATTCAGTTGCATGTACAGTTAGAATCTGTGTATCCAGTTTTCTGATGAGCTTTTGAATAATCAATACAAATAATAGCTTTCTGTTTATTTCCCAGAGCTGCATTTTGACAGCATTGACACCGTTACCATTGAAATGTTTCTTTTATATGCCTTTTTTCAGTCTGCATAAAACCCAAGAAACTACCCAGCAAAGTCTTTGTGGTCAAGGTAATTCCACACATATAAAGTTGCACATACTCATACTGCAAGATAGTGATGTCTAAATTTTTAATATTTCTCTCTAAAAAGTTCTGAAGTTGAGAATCCAGTGATTCTGGGTTTTGAGTTCTGTTTCCTGCCATGTCATTGATAGGTTGAGCAACTTCAAGCAAGTTATGTACATTGCTCTAACTGTAACCTCTAAAATAGCTATGTTTCTTTGTTTCTGTTTTGAACTTAGCTCAATGTCTATTGAAAAATAAGCTACAAAGTGCTTCTTTCTTTTTCCCTAAGTAAAAGTATATATTTTTTCAAATAAAATTAACAATTATGAACTGTGAGCTATTAGGTGAATTTGATTACAACTCTAATTTGGTTAAATTCTTTTTAAGATTACAGTATACATCAACTTACATGCTTATACATGTACTTCAAGTACATCAAATTTGATGCACTTCCCCTTGTTGATTTTCATATATTTGTTTTTAATCACATTTTCTTTCTTAGGGCCTAAATTAATATCATTTTAAGTTAATGAGTACATCAACTGTTCAAGGCAGTTATGTGTGAAGAAGATTCTCTCAAGGATCATGCCCTTCTTCAAGAGGTTTCTTAACAGTATTTCGGAAAGGTGCTGCTGACACATAGGTGCAGGAAATTGAGGCTTCTGTGGAGAATAGCTATACTTTCTGTGGAGCCTTTATCTCAGGCTTAGCCATCCTAACTCATGCTTCCCAGTTAGAGGCACAATTTCAAAATCTTCTATGTTCTTTCCCAAGAAGGATTTTCTTTTTGTCCTCAACATGATGTTGGTGCCATATCCCACAGTTGTGTTGATTCTGAACCTTGAGGCTTCTGAACACATACTAAAGTAATGAGAAAAGAACCCCCAGAACCAAGTTCAGAAGTTTGGAGGAAAAAAGGAGGGTCTGTGTTTGCTGGCCTTTTTCCTCAGGATTGTCAGATGCAAGTCTAAACTAGCAAGGTTCAGAATTTTGACCCCCATTCAGCATTTTTGAATCTTTTTGGTTTTTTGCTGGAAATTACTGACCGGCAATGGCACTGGTCAGCCAGTTCTCTTTGTTTTGGCTGGAGGATTCTAGTTATGAGCAATGTGAGTTGTGTCCAAAGTTAGAAGAAATGGCACAAATGTCTGTGAGGTTTTGTTCCTGGGCTGCTCCAGGCAGTGTGGGGTGGGTAAAAATGGATCATTTGGAGGAACACACTAGTTCCTGTGTTATGAATGTGAACAAAACACATAATAGGTGCATGCACTTGGGCAGTCACCAAAAGCAGTCTAACAGTGTTCTGTGTAGTTGCAAGAATGGAGTTTATTGCTCAGTATCCACCTTCCAAAAAGATCATACCAATTAGCACTTGAAACTGTGAGGAGTAAAAGGAAATTCCAGATTTCATCTCTCCTAAAAAGCAAAGCAGATGCTTCTAAATATTTATAAGATCAAATGACTAGCTAGGATAATTTAGCAGAATCTAGAAAAGAAAAGTCTCAGAAGTCTCAGTCAGCAGCCAGACTATCCTCAAGTGACCTGTTGTATGATCTCAGCAGGAGACTTGCTAAGCCATTTTTGCAGCTGTAACTTTTATGCTTCAGTAAGAGTTTGCCTTCTAAGTTGCTGTTTTGTCACTCAGTCTTACACAATATAAGCAAACAGAAGTTTTACTATTTGTGCTAAAAAGAGCACATGGACATTGGTTCTCAAAATTGCTGAACCCCACAAGTCTCAATGGAGAGACTGGGTGCACACTACCTCTAAAAATTGGATCCTCAAAACCCTAACTTCAAAATCATTGTGGTAAACAAAACTAAGTGATCTGTTGAGACTCTGGGTGAGAAAAATATATCCTAATATGCTATGTACCCAGAATGGTTCTCTATATGTATCTAATTGTTGATTGTTTTTGACCTAGATAGGTATAAAACACACCAGAGTACATATGAATGGTGTTATAGCTGGCAGTACTCAACAGGATTTTGGAGCAAATTGTATAACAAGGTGTTTGCAATTGTCTCCAGACTGAGCGTTGTAAATGCAGAAGTTCAGAGAAGAGATTTAACAGAATCAAATTTAACAGAATTATAATGTAATTATAAGAGATACCCAAGTATGAAAGTGTTATTTTTAGGATCTTTCAATCCAGTAATGACATTGTGCAAAACCCCCATGGCTGATTGTAGATTTTTTAAACTTGCATTTGAGTTAAAGTAAACTAATTTTTACAGACTAATTTGTTTATACCTATCTAAACCAACACTGAGAAGAATTCCAACACTGATAAGAATTAAGGCTTCTGCTAATAAAGTTATGATACATGCAGTCATTACTATTATGTGTAGAGTTAGCATATTCAAATACACAGGATTATTTTATTTTATTTTATTTTATTTTATTTTATTTTATTTTATTTTATTTTATTTTATTTTATTTTATTTTATTTTATTTTATTTTATTTTATTTTAT
>VXAX01007452.1:238221-286260 GCA_013399835.1 Leptocoma aspasia | reverse complement strand
TTTGTTTTGTTTTATTTTATTTTGTTTTATTTTGTTTTATTTTGTTTTATTTTATTCCTATATCAACTGTACAGGAGATTTGAATGACACTGCTATTCCAAAATCAGAAGGAGGTCAAGAAGTCTGCCTCTAGAACCTGAAGTTCTTGTTTTAATTTCCAATATGATAATTTTAACTTCTAAAAATTAAACTTCTAGTTTAATTGGTGTATTTACTTCGAAACTCTTATAAAGTGTATGTGTCATTCAAAGTTTAATTTGCGGTTAAATACATTACTTTGGGGGTTTTATATAGCATATAGTTTAAATCTCTATTATATAGCATATAGTTTAAATCTCTATTTGAAATGCAGACTTCAGTTCACCTTATAGTACAATTAATGCTTGTACAATGAAAAAAGAAAAGCTATTGTAATTTAAACACTTCCTCCTCTCTGTTGTTAGCAACACTGCAGCAAATTACAAATAAGAAAGCTGTTAAAAAGTCCACCTCTTACTTAGTTATGTGGCTTGGTTATTTATCTGTCTTTCATTTTCCTTTACTAAGCAGGGCTTTGTTTTGTTGGGTTTTTCCTTCTTAATTCATAATACCATGAAGATTTTATAGTCAGTGAACTGTGTATCTCTAATATGCATAATATTTTAAAAGATATTTTGCTGCTTATTAGGTTAACTTGGAGATATTGTTCATACACAGAGTTCTTACTATATATATATATACAAGCTTAAGTGGCATTGAATTATTTTATGCTGAATGTTCTATAATTTTCCTGAAGTGAATTTTTTAGGGTTCTCCTTGGTGTCAAAATAAGAACATTTCACACATGTAAATTTCTGTAGTATGGCTGCTGTAAATAATAAGCAGATATTATGATCTCCAAATACTCCTAGGAAACACTAGAAATCTAAAATTTTTGGCAGTGACTTCATAAATATAATTTCTAGTATGTAATACCCACGGCACCATCTGTTACGATTTGGTGGTGTTGTGTAATAACAATTTGGCTATTGTATGTTGGGTTCACTATTTACTCTATGGATATAGCAGTTAATTGGGAACTTCCATAAGAGGAAGTAAGCATAGAAGAAAAATATCACAAGACTTTCCATCCTCTGCAGATGCACAAGAGTTGTCAAAAGACAATGACAGGTTTGTTAGTTTGCATGACTTTATCTCTGGTTCAGTCTCCTCCATCTGCAAAACTTATTTTGACAAGAGCCCAAGTTCAAGAATGAGGAACAACAAATGACAGCAAGTTGTTTTATTGGGGGGAATCTGTCTGTCAAAGGGATAGTTCTTTGAAAGAATCAGGATGAAGGACATTCTGTGTACCCAGAGGAAATGGTTCCCATCTTAGTTTTGGCAAAAGACAGCAAATCCCTAGAGAAGAATGATGTTGTATTTACACCTTTTTATTTCCCCTTTTTTCACATGTTTTGTAGTACAAAAATCTGATTCTATTGTGTTACTTCTCTGGATATCAATGCACTCTGAGTAGGCATGGCTGATCTTGGCCCAAGGGTCAGTTCAAGTTTGAAAACTAGACCAAAAACACAGTTGATGTGGTGGTGAGGAATAATCATACATAGAGTATCTTCCATGGAGACTAAAACCTGCTTATGACTGCCTAAAGTGGCCAGAAATGTCCAGGCAAGCCAGTACCACACGTGACTTTGCGTCAAGTAAACATCCTTTTTTCTGTCTCCTTCTGGTACAGTATTATTTGCTTTACAAAAACTGACTTCAGAATTCTCTCATAGTAGCTTTTACAAAAATGAGCGGTATGTTTTTTAACCCAAAACATTTCTAATTCTATAATGTAAAAGGACCCATTTTGGTAAAGTGCCAACAGTCCTATTTACAAACCACTGTGGGAATTACAGCCTTGTGTTTTGTCCTTCAGTAGCTAATTGCAAAGTAATGGTCCATGCTTGTTATGTTCCTATATCAAAACTTCAGGGGATACAGAGCAAATCATTCCTTATATTAATCTGGCTTGTATTTTGATTTGTCACTAGACTTTTATAGCAAAAGTTGCAAATTCTCAAACTATTTCAACATAATTGGTTCAAACGCTCTTTTGTCAATCAAGTTTCCTCATAATTCTCTTGAGCAGGTCATTTTAGAGTCTTACTCTTTCAAACTGGCATAGTCTGAAATAGTGTCCAGCAGAGCCACAAGTCTTGACTGAAGGAGACTTCGTGTAAACAGCACAAAATAAACACAGATGACTAAAATAGATATGTGCTGCAAATGGTTGAAAAGCTCTCAAGATGTTAGCACAGCTAAGCCCAACTTAAATGGTCAGTAAAGTGACTTTCCCTACTGATGCGGGCTTTTATGAAAGCACACCAGAGCTATACCAAATACATTTTTTACGATTTAAAATGTCCTTTAAATATGAAGGTTGCCCTGGAGACTTCTTACACGTGTTCCATGGTGTTTGCCTTCAATTTTTTTTATATAGCAGGTGCTACTACTTCTGGTCTATAGTTTTTAGCCAAACATCCCAAGAGCAGGAAGTTGCATTTTGCTCTCATTTGCCCCTTTTGTCCTCAGCATTCAAGCTGATTCAAAGAAGGCCTTTCCCAACAGCTGAACTTTAGGTTGTTCATTAGGACAGAGAAGCTGTCATTCTTCAGAGGTGCAGGGGAAAAGACTTCATGCATTTGCCTAGACACCAGCCCAAAAGAATAAGACACAGGGCTGGAGTGGCAGAGGGTAAGACTGTACCTGAGTGCTCTTGCTCCACTGACTTCCATTTTCCTGTCTTTGACTGAGTGCTCAAGTACTGGTGTTGCACAGGCTAAGGCCATAAAACTCTTACTACAGAATTCATGTACTGCCAATGCATGTCATAACCTAGAATCTAATTCTACTTCAAACAGTGCAAATGGAGACTATTTTTTAGATATGTTAGAAAAGAAAAAAGCTGTGAAAAGTGGTGTCCACTTGGGTCTGTAGGGAATCAGGACTTTTTGAACATGTCTGTCGTTCTTTACATTTCCCATTCCTGAGCTTTGTAGTATGCTTGAAACTGCTCCTTCTTAACCAATATATATTTAGGAAAAAAAAAAGGAAAATCTCAGTCACACCTCATGATCATCTCAAGGCATGCATAGTGTATTGCAAGCAGTATAAAAAATCATGCACTGAAAATTCTTTCAACTTATTCTAGAAATAATGAATAGGTATGACCTGTACTATGAATGGCTGAACTCTGATGATCAGAGATATGTTACAGCCATCTCTTTTGAGGAAAAAGGCGAAAATGGTGCTTTTTCTCTCAGGCCTCATGTAATCAACACTTAGACTGCATTTATCTTTCAGAACTGTGAGTTCTAAGCCTTTTCCTCAAGACCATCTACATGGGAGTACACTTCTCTTTTGCTAATATGCATCATTTTGCAGAAAATACTCAACTGTTCGGTAAAAAAGCCTATACGTATTTTGGTTTTACATTTTAGATATAAGTTTGCAAATGTCCTCTGGGGAGATATGTATGTTGTTTGTGCACATTTTCAGATGCCTCTGTTTAATATTCTGCCTCGTGTATTTGTTGTCTAGTATTTCACATAGTCAGAGATGCTGTGAGCTCCTTGTAATGATCCTGATCATCACTGTTGCATCTTCTTTTCATTGCTAATTCATTCTGCTTTGCATTCAGTAACAGGAGGATGTAATTGATATCATAGGTCAACAAAATTATAAAACCAGTAAGTCAAGTAATTGTAGGAAAGTGAGGGAAGTGTGAAAAAGGAGGATCTATATGACAGCAAATGAAACAAGTGAAACAGCAATCCTAGAAAAAATGAAAAAATTAAGAGAAGAATGTGTCCAGATCAGGGCTCCAGATTGCAGTGGTCCCTGGGACTTCTAATGCATCTTCCTCCATAAAATGTCATGTCTTTCAATATGAAAGTTAATGTTCTCTTTCTGTCAGAACTGGCTCATGATTCCAGGTCTTAAAAGTTGGTTTGTAATCTAGGAGTATTGTTTTGAAACGTAGCAACCACCCTTCTCTCTCACTTGCAATTGGAGAAAAAATTACTTGCCACTTCACAGGACCAGGCCCTGTATTTTTATTGCAGACTGTTATTCTGTCCTTGTATGAACAATCATTTGTTCTAATTCTGCATATATTCATAGGAGATGAAGGAGGGGAAGGCAGTGTTCACTTTTTCCTTGTTTGTTCCTCTAAGAGAAGCTAGTGTAGTTTAAGAGACAAAGTCCATCAGTGTGCCATTCTTTTCCTCTTATTTCTCTTTGCCACCTTGTAGCAGAATAATGCATGTAGGTGTCAATTTTTGCATCTTTAAATCTGAACTCTAACAGATAATGCTGCAATTCAATTTGCAGCCTGGCTTGTATTCAGGACTGGCATATCCTACCATAGGAATTTATTTATCATGTTGTTTACTAGATCATTTATATAGTTCAGAGAGAACAGATGTGGCTGCCAACAAAGCTTAAACAATGATTTCATTACCCAGAAGCATGAGAATGCAATCAGGAGTATGCCATTGTGTTGTTATCTTCTGGCATTGTTGGAGAGCAAAAGCAGAGCTTCCAGCTGGTCTAAATAGCAAAAAAGTATTTTCACAAGGGATGATACTTTGCCCTCATTATCACATAAAATTTTCTATCAACAGTCTTTATGATTCCATTTTAAATTTACTTGTATTCATGGAATAAGAGACCATATCAATTTAGTTATTTATTTTCCTACTTAACTATTCTTTTCATTCCCACCAGTATCTATTTTTGCTCTCTTATCTTTGTAGCTGTTTCATCTATTTCTTTCACACATCTCTCTGGGCTTTCATCCATCACAATTTCTTGTATGGAGATCTTTCCCTGACCTGTCTCATGAACTTACTAATTTTTAATTTCTGTCTTTTCTGAGGACTTATTTCTGCTTTGAGCAGACTCAAAAGTTATTCTAAAATGTAGTTATTTTATTTGTCCCTACATAAATGATATATTATTAATGTACTTTCACCTCATCTGCCATTCACACTAGACTGCATTGATAGTTGCACTTTGTTCCTGCCATTAGTCCTGTTGTTCTTGTTTCATTACCTCCTTATACACTATTTCTGGAGTTGGAAAGTGCTTTTGGACAGGGATTACGCTGCTATTTCTCCTGAAAAATTACAAACTAGTGAGCTGTCTGATCATTGGTATCTTCCTCATATTTGTATGCTCTGTCCTTTTTTTTTTTTAACTCTTAAATAATACATTTAACTCTCAAGAAAAAGTGTTCACAGTGGATAGAAACCCTGAATCTTTTTTCAGGTAATATGCTATTGACTTTAATTTAAAAAAAAAAAAAGTCTGAGCGGAAAAAAAAAGTCTGAGCAGAGACTGCAGGATCAGTCCCAGAGATTGTGAGACTGTTGAACTCTGGCATAGCAAACTGAAAATTTACCTGAAGAGTTCCACTAAACTCCTCTGAAGAGGAAGCAAAGGAATTGAAGCAAGAACTATTTACTATACAGGTAGACAAAGTGTGCATTTTGTTCTCCACAGCAGCTATCTGTGATGAGCGCTCAAAGCAGCTTAACTTCTTTCAAGGAAAACTAAAATTGTCCTAGTGGCGGAGGTCCCTGTGTTGGAAAAACAAGTTCCCTATTTAGCTAGATGAAGCTGTTTTCACTGGGCTTACTATTTCACTTGGACTTCAGTGATTCTGTGGAGCAGCTAATATGCAGTAAAAGTTCACACCCTGTTTTCACCACACAGTAGCATGTTTGTGTGCACGTGAAAAAAAAACCAAAACAAACTTTACTTAATATGGTGACTTTCAGTCACCGTATTAAGTTTTCAGAGGCCAATAGCAGTGTCCCTTTACTGTGGCTGTTCACACTGTGTTCACAGCTGGGGATTGTAAAAAGTGGGGGCTCTCGTTGCTAAAAACTGTGCAGACTCCTACCATAACATGGCATCTGTTGAAAGAGGAGCAGCAGGACACAGGTTTCAGGTGTGCTTGATGGGTGGATGCTGTTGATCCACAAGATGGCATGTTAAAACTGTCCTTGTCTCAAAGGAGCAGGATCTAAGCACTGTTGTGTTAGTGTGAACTGGGGCTAAAAGCTGTATATTTTGGAAAAGGAAAAGAAAGGGAGAACAGTTTCAAATTGGAGCTAGGAGCCATTTGAAATGTGCCCTTTTTATTTTTGCAATGCAAAATTTGAGTGTCATGGGGAAAGAGCGAGGAAGAGCCCTTTTCTCTTACCACTGGGAGTAACTTGGTTTCTTCTTTTTTCTTGGTATTGTGTTGAGTTTACATTTACAATATGTCAGTAAGTGGGCACTGATTTGCTGTGATTCAGCCACTGCTGTCCCTGCCAGGAACTTACCAGGGGTTTCATAGAAACCAGATATTCCTATTGACCAAGAGTTCTTGTGGTTTGGGGAGTATTAATTTAAATTACTTTAACTTAGGCTATTCAAGACTTTAAATGTACTTGGAGGAAATGAAAGTTCACAGTTGTATTTTAAATAATATACATTTGTAATTAGTATTTTTACTTTTATTTTTTCAAGTTTGTACCATACTAAAACTATAAATTTTTGATTATTTTTAGCTCTCTTCTAGCTTTCATGCTGTTTACAATTTGTGTTTACTTCATTTTGGACAATAAAAAATAAAGTAATTCATTGTTTGGCTGACATGCACTAAGCCATTTATTATATTTAAATGACAAACTGCACAGAGAATGTTAAAATTCAGATATAATCCTTTTTATTTAAAAGGAATAAAATAGTATAAGTATTCAGTTTTGTAAGATTTTTCACTCTCTTCTTTTGTTGAATACACCTGTATGATTTACTTGCCTAATCTTTGTGGTCTTCTTAAGGGACTGGTTTGGAATAGATGGAAACAGATGAAAAGGCTGTTGCTGACTTTAGTAGATGTTAGATCAGATAGTCAGCTATTAATCTTTCACTAAATTCACGCTTTTGGCCACACAAGGATCTCTCAAGTATTAATAAAATCAAAATCATCATTAATAATATTGTCTTTAAGTATCTAGGAGTTAATGTATTTGAAGAATTACTTCTCTGTTCAAATTTTGCTTATCAGCTCTGTAGTGTTCCCAGTCTGAAAAACACTGAGTGTATTTGAAGTCTTTTTGAGGGTTTTGTTGAGAACAGGTGAAGTCTGGTTCAACTTTTTACCATTATTGCACAAACTTTCATCCGAACTTCTCCTCCATACTGGATTAGAAAAATCTTAATACAAAGGACTGTTTATTTCCAGTCCCTGATAATTGCTCTTTTTTCAGTTGCCTTACTACTGAATGTTGCACTACTGAAGTTTTTTGTTGTACTACTGAAGTTTTTCCCAGCAGTTCCTTAAAGGGTGTCGTTGTCAAAATGGAGCTAATTGGTAGAAGGAACATTCTTGTTTAGCAAAAGGCATTACCTTTCCCAGCCATTCAATTTACGTAAGCGTTTCATACATGTGCCAGGAGAGTTTCTTGTCTTTTGACTAAATGAGTGACCACAAGGAATCAGATTCATGTTGGGTTACACAGTAAGGGACTTGTTGACCTGAGTGAATTAAGAAAAACCTCTTTTTACTGCTGCCTGTTTTTCATGATCTGCTGTCTTTCATCCCACAATGGCAATATGCAGCCTCTCGCTGAGCTGTTAAAAACAGATTTGTTATCTGGCTCAGAGAGCCATCCTAGAGCTTTAAAAAAGTTGTACTTGGACAGAGTGTGACACTTTAGAATGGGAGATAACTGATACTGTGGCTAGAATGCCCCCAGGCAGTGTTCTGTATCTAGGAAGACTAGATAAGCTGTATGAGGACTTGCCATTGTGGGGACAGAGGGGGATAATGAGATGCTTGTACAGTGTTTCTGATCATCTATCTGTTGCCCATTTTAATTCTGGTCATCCTTCTGTGTTGAATATCTGTAAATGGTGTTCTAAGTAGGGATTATAAATTAAGCCCCTCTCAGAATTAAACTCTTATACAAACAGAAGATAATTATGTTGCTGAGCTCTTTAAAATATGGATATAAGAATATCCAGTTTTCCCAGTTCAGAAATATTTCAAATGGGTACTATTGCTAAGATAAAACCTCCCCTTTGTAAATTGCTTCCAAAGTTTTAAAATAAAATGAGCTTTTATATAAGAACGGCAGGAAATATGCATAGTTTGATTGATCTTTTCCTTTAGTAAGAAGTATTCTGCCTGAATTTCCCTCTGCTGTTTTTAACTACAGAAATAGCAGAAAAGTTAAATCCAGCCTTCCAAATTCCTCCTTAAGAGACTTCTTTGTAGTCTCAGTAAATTTGCTAGTAGATCTTAATATATTAATGAAAGAATTAATGTGATCAATCTCCAGTAACATTTTTTCATTTTTCAAATATGTCAGTCATTGACAATCTTTATGATAAAAGAAGGAGCTTATACTTTCCCAGATGTCGTCCTTCTTCAGTTTTTCATCTGTTTCCTTGATGTGTTTTGCATAATATGACTATATACATTAAATCAATTATGCTGTACAAGGGGAAATGGGTTTTGTGGAAATGATTAATGTATTTCTTACATAAAGAGCACCATCTTTTCTTCTCTTTAACATTTGTATATTTACACTGGTAATAAACAGATTAGCCTGTTGTGACAAAAAGTGTTGGGATTTGTGACACAACTGTATTATAAAACCTGTGAAAAAGCAAATGTCATTTCTAACCAAGGCAGTGTAACAATTCTGTGCTTTTAAAAACTTTTATTAATAATCCATGTAGTTTACCTAAGCAGAAGATATATTTCCATAGTGCTGCACATTAAATCCCATCAATTTAACATCTCTGATCCTAATAAAGACTGTAATATTTGTCTTCCTTTTTTGGCTCTGTCATCTCTAAAATAGTTAGCCAGTGTTTACTTTTCTTGCAGAAGGCAAGCTTTCCTAGTCTGTAAATCAAATGGTCATTACAGTCACTAAAAATGTTTTAAATTTTACCCATCAGTAAAGAGAAAAAACATTAAAATACCTATTAATACCTGCTTTAAAAAAAAGGTCTTAGGGGGAAAAATAGTAATTACTAAGTTTAAATGTGAAATATTAATTCAACTTCTCTGTGCATAACCATTATCACGGTCTGATCATTTATTGTGATGTAATCACAGAGTATTTTGATGTTACTTGATCTAGATCACAGTAAGAACAGATATTTTGGGATTTATGATGGACAGGTGTAGAGAGTATATCTGTATATAATAGCTGCTATATCACTACAGATTTTACTTGAATTTTGAAAGGCATTCAATGGCTGAATTGGAAGCAATCACACTGTAGTCAGGTGATTTAAAGGTATTATGTAAATAGTGTTCAGAAGCTATCTTCATACCTGGGATTCGTCACAAACCATAAGCCAAGTGTGATCAGTAAAGGATCAGTTATACTTGAACTTTACTCTGACAATATATTAAATCCTGATTGCAGTAAAAGACGACCAAGACTTATTGTTAAGTGTCATGCTTTTCTTTTTCTCTGTTTCAGCTGAGACAATCCCAGTCGTACTGCACAGACACAGAATGCCTTCAGGAATGTGAGTAACTGTTGATATCAGGTTCATGGAAGTAAAATGAACAGCGGTAATTAAAACACAGTCTGACTGTTCTTTAAAATGCAGTGATTGATTTAATGTTATAGGAACATATTACAATAAATCATATACTACAGTAATAAAATTGATATGCTGGGGAGGTAATTTCTGAGAATCTGTGATGAACATTTGTACATTAGAAGCAGCATTTATGAGAAGCCTGGAGGTACCAATAAACCAGCATAACTGTTAATCAGGCCCCAAGCATTACTGAATCTTACTGTTAGCCTTTAAATAGGATGATTCGGGGAATGAGAGGGGAAAATTTGGAAGGTACTTTATTTGTCCTCCTCAGATTCAGAGCAGCCTAACCAATGAAGACTAGATACTGAGCACAGACACAGACACACACAGATGTTCACAGCTGGGGCTGGGTGATGCACTGTCAGTACTGTGACCCCTCTACTCCACTGTGAGGAAGAGGAGGCTCTGACTCATAAGCTGACATACACCATGACTGCATCTCTGTTGATTTGGTGCCTGTGTAGCTAATGAAGCAGAGAACTTATGTGTACACTTCCTTAGAATTTGCTGTGAAATGCATCAAAAAACCTCTCCCAAACAGTGAACAGTACTAGGTCAGTCAAACATTACCAGAATCACAGAGAAGCATAGCTGTGTGGAGGTTGTGCAGTAATGTAAGCATGCCCTGAGGTGTTGAGACACTCCCTGAGACACTTTCCGTGAGCTAGAGGGAATGTTGTCAAATGTTTGTAAATAAAAGTGAAGTGGATCTGTTTTTCCTATTTCACTTTACCAACTGAGCGTGTGAACTCACTCAGCTTGCATCAGGACTGCTGTAATGCTTTGAGGGAGCAGCAAGTACCTGAGCAGTGTTCTTGTAAGCAAGAGCTGCTGGTGCCTGTATCTTTTACAGGTCTAGGAGCAGTGCAGGCAAGGTTTCCAGCATCTTGGAGAGAGTGCATGCCTTCGTTCACCCTCATGTTCCTCCCTCTTCACTCCCCCTGTAAAACCTGTTTCAAGGTGGGCATCCAGCTCAGACTTGCACTGGGCTCTGCCAGTGTGAAACAATCCCAGATTCAGTGCCATGGTGGGCTGAAGGGGGAAAACTGAGCTGTCCCACATAACCCCTGAGGAAAAGATGGTGTGGTGCACATGTGCTCTACAGTGCTGCTGGCTTACTCTTTCTTTATGGGCTTTGCAAGTTAGTCTGTGACTTCCATCACTCCTTCTCTTCAAATACACCTCTGTCCAAGGGCAGACTTTTTAGTCTCCCACACCTTAGACTTCTATATAGTTTTTTTAATCACAGGCATGTAGGAGAGGGAAAGAGGCAGATGATGGGAGACAGAATATTTTCTATATTAGAAGGAGGCACAGACAGGGTGTGGAGCTTTCTGAGCTTTAGTCCACAGTCAAAACCAAGCAATGGTAGGTCATTCTCACTCATACTTTGGGAGTCTTGAGTCATCAGTATTTATGAAGCTTTTAGACTAAAGACTGTATAAATGAGTAAGTTCTGATATGTGTGGGCACAAAGCTTGTGGGATAGCTTTAATGTTACCAAGCAATAGTACAGTGGGGATTTGAATGGTTTGCAACAAATAGCTTTCCATTCTGAGATTCTTGCAATGACTGTCTGTGCAGATGCAAGCAATTTGGCAGCAATTGTTCCAAACCAGTGGTTTGTTTCAAAAACCAAAGCAAAAATTACAGAGTAGATATTTTCCTATGTTATTATATTGCCTTAAATTTAGTTCTAGCAAAGGTATTTTTCTGCTGATGCAATGACACTCCCTGCATATTTGTCACATAATTGTGTGGTGCTTCTGTGATGCTGTGCTTGTGCCAGTCTGTAAGATCCTGAGAGTCAAAGGCAAAAACAAACAGATTGAGGCTGGAGAAGCTTCTAGAGATGTTTTCAGAAGAATATTAAAATAATTCTGGGCCATTGTCCATTGCTTCATCCTGTTTTTATGAGCTGTAAAGTGATGAGCTTACGTTTGAGGTGGTCTCCTCTTCCCTAGGTCCCACAACTCCACTTCCTGTTACTTGTTGACTTTGATTCCTCAGAATCTCAGTATGAACAAGTTTGTTTCACTCTCACCAATTTGCTCATTCCCGGAATTTGGTCTTCCTTCTGGAAGCACAGCTGGGAATGTTGTCATACACAGATTCTTAAGTTGCAAGGTTGTGGAACAACTGATGAAATGTATGTGGTTTTGTTTTGGGATACGTCAGGGCTGGGGTTCAGCCAATGTCACAACAGCATCATGTGTTGTGTTGCTGCTACCAGCTGGAAATTTTCAGAAACATCCTCTGTTGATTCTTCCTGAGCATGCTTTGTTTTTTCAACCCTTGATTTCAATTGGTTTTTTTTTGGTTTTTGGAGCTATATCAAGGCAGTAGTACCAGGTTTCCCTCATTCACTTTTTTGTGTTGTTATATATAAATTCTTATTTACAGTTGTTGGCACCGTTATGTCATAGTGACTTCCCTGCAGAGTTTCCTGCCAGGGTCAGGACTAGTGCTTTTGGATTTAGGTATAGGAAGATATGAGCACCACTTCAACAAGCATTTGGGCACTCTGCTTGATGGCTGTTCATCTGCTGGTTCTCCATCAGAGTATCTGCTGTGACATAAAACATGTGTCAGAGTCTGATGACTGTTCCCTCAATTTCAGTGGGTGCCTTGCAGAAAAGTAAAGGCTGTAAGTTTTGAATAGGCAACGCATTTAATATTCTGTTGGGATTGTTAATGCTCAGCAAATCAGAAGATCTTAGAATTTCCCTTGAAATGAGGAATAAGAGCAGTAATTCTTTTCTGAATTCGGTCTAATGCAAGTGGAGCATGGAGGTTCTCTGACGTATGGCAGTTGCAACATCAGCGGTTCATCCAGCCTAGGGAGGATCCCAGCTGGTACTGATCTGCTCTGATGGCTCATGGTCCTTCCCAGTCAGCCTTCTGTGTCAGAGGAAATGAGGGGCTACTGCCTGAGATTTTTCTCTGTGTTCTAGCAATTCCCAGACGTTGTGACCTCAATTTACCACATTCATATTTTCAGGACTATTCTCAGTGCTCTGCTAGGTTGTAATGTGGTCAGAGATGACTGTCGCAAATGTTGTCTACTCGACTTCCAAATTTTTATGCAGTTTAAAATGAATACATATCTGTGATTCATCTTGATTTGTATTCATCTAGGGCAGTCACAGCAGCCTAACCTAACAGCTTGAAATGTCTGCCAACTCTTCCCTCCCTTTTCTGGGAATTCCCTTCTCCCTTCCTCTGCTGCTCAAGTCAGTTTTGGCTTTCTTTGGGTTCCTTATCATTGCCTTTGGAAGTGTCAGCTTGCAGGGATTATCTGCTGAAGGTCCCATGGGCTCTTTGTCTTCCCTGATAATTCATTTCTAAAATACCTCTCTTCATACAGCTTTATGCCTTTCTTTCACAGAACAAGGCTTAAAGCACCATGAAAAGAAGACATAAGTCAGAGGCCATGCTTTTGCCTTTCTCCATGCAGATGTTTAACAGTTTTTACCAGGGTCAATCTGTTTGTACTCCAAAAGAAGATATTTCTACCATGAGAGGGCAGACAAAAAGCACCATGTGGAATACACTTTTACTTTAAAAGAAATGAAATTTCTCCTCTTTCTTTACAGCCTCACTCTGAAGGAAGAACTACAGTGTAAGAGCACTAAGTTCTTCAACGGTATTTAACATGGGCGCTTAGTAGTTTTAATATTGTATTATTGAGATTTCAGTTGCACAATCAGAAATTAGTTGACCTTTAATCTTTAAAAACTGTTTTTACCAAACTCATAATTTTAATAGCTTTGACTGCCTTCTAGAACCTCAAATGAATCTGCAAACTTCTGTCACAAAGGATTTTTTTCTACTTCCCATTTCTTTCTGAGAGAAGACTAGTTTGTGTGGCCTAGTCTCTGCTTCTGTAGGAAAAAGCAAGTCCAAAAACTGTACCTGGTACATGGAGCAACAGATAGGATTCACCATAGTCACTAACTCCCGTGGGAGTTAATCCCACAATCTCAGACCAGCTCCTCATAAAGCTTTCTCCTGCAGAGAGATAATTCATCCATGCTGTAAAAAAAAAATAAATTCCAGGTAACCACAGGGCCAGAACTGCTCACAGGCATCATTCAGAAGTGTGTGGATATATATGTGTGTTAAACCCAGGGGACCAGATACTCTGAAAATAAAGACCTTGGACTGGATTCAGTGTTGCAGGGAAAGGTAGGTTAGAGACTGTGTGTCATGTCTCTCAGTGACATGGGAATATGTACTGTTCAATTCTGTACTCGTTGGTATCTCTGGACCACTGGAGATTAGTAACCAGATCCATCCATCAAAATGGGTGGTGGCAGGAACATTCATCTCAGACCAGGACAATCTTTTATCCATCTGAAAATATTAGAAAATACCATTCACAGGTGCTCTTAGAGGATAACCTTTATTCTTCAAGGAATCAAAACATCACTTCTAAATTACTTGCAAAAAAATACCAATTACAGATAAAGGCACTGTGACTACAAACTCTTAAAAAGAAGATTTTTTTTTCTGCCCATCACTATGAATTCCATCCTGCTTGGTTTCACCTTCACTCAACTGTTCTTTATCCATAAGCTGGTTTTGTCTGATTGTTTTGTGATCTCAGGGATAGAGGTCTTTGTAGCAAGATTGTTGTCTCCTACATATAACTGCTTCCAGTAGCTGAAATAGCTTCCTGTCTGTTCTCTTGATACAAAGCTTTGTGATGCAAAGCTTTGAAAAGTTGGATTCAAACCCAGCTGTGTGAAATTTTGCTTATCCTCTTCCCCATAAGAGATTAAAGTAGCAGATTCTGAAATACCTCACACCCTTATTAAAGCACGGGGTCATTTGTGAGAGATGTGGGTTTAATGGTTCTTGGAAAGTGTAAACATCATTGTGTCTGTTTTAGTGTGTGGCATGCCTTGAGTAGGCAGTACAGGGCCAGTTAGATCAGCTATTGTCTTGCTTAGCTTAGTTCAGAACATGTTCCAGCACGTTTGGTTCCATCCGGACTGTATTACAGCACAGGCTGGAAAAACTGTGTCTTGCAGTGAACGCCTGTGGTTTCTCTCTGTGGTCCCTTCTGCTCCCTTCCCTGACCTGTAGCATGACCTGATCTGGCATCATTTGCTTACCCCAGCTTTTGCTTAACCACCACAGACCCTAAGTGCACTAATGTTCAGCAAGAATTCCAAAAGGCAGTCAGACTAGTCTGTTTCTCTGCATTGTATGGGGAACCCTGACTAACAAGTCATCTGAATTTTCAGTCTTCTACCAGAAATGTTTGCCAAAGCAAGTACCTAAGGCCTTCTTACTTGTTGCTGAAGGTAGTCTCAGCGTGGCTATTAATGTTGTCTAGAAGCCCCAAAATAAAGCCGTTGTTCTTTTCATGCCAAATTATATCCTAGTCTCCTGGACTGCATATATAAAGATTTTCCAAGATTTAAAATATTGATATATGCTGCTGATAATAATAATACTTCGGTTAACAAAACTGAAAGTCTAAACTCTTACCTTCACAATTCCATATGCTTTCAAAATCAAATATGTAAGAGTTCAGTGAATTAAAGGCTGTAGCATTCTTATTTATTTTCTGTGCACTATGCCATCTCCTCATATACAAAGCCCCTTATTCACTCAGATTTTCAAAAGAATTCTCTTGTAATTGCATATAATTCTAGTAATAAAATTCCTCTACATTAGCAATTTCTTAAGTTTTGAAATGTCTATATTTTGGACATTTAAAAGGCAAAAGCAGTTTCATTTGCTCATACATGTTAATGATGGTGTTTGTGCTGTGAGAAGCATGAACTTCTATAATGCATGGGGGTTTTTTTTATTTGATATTTTTGAGTGCATGTGATGTCAGTAAAGGACATCAGTCCAACAGCCCCAACTCATGAAGCCTTATTCCCAGAGCAGCAGTGTGGAGAATGGCATAGCTGTAAGCTTTCCTGCAGGGCCCCGCTGCTCTGTTATCAGCAAACCCTTTGCATGGGAGAGCCTCTGTTAGCAATGCTACCCAGGATGACAGTGATGAGGATGGTTCTGTGGTGTCAGCATTAACCCAAGGAAATTATTCCAGCAGGGTGTAAATTATCAAGTAAATGGTAAATAAGAACAATCGAACCAATGCTGAATCCAGACTTCACTCCATAATCAGGTGATCCACATAAGACAACTTGAAAATATGACAGATACAAGTATCTCTGTGGAGTTTTCCTGATGTTAAAATTTTCATCTTGAGTAATAAAAGAGAATAGCTCTTTTCTTTCTGAAGGTTATTCATTATAGCTTTGAATTAATTGCTCTATATCAATTGATCATCTAGATCATTAATGAAGATGTTAGGCCTTTAGATACTATAATAAATGGATTCATGTAAGTACCATAGGTAATTACCTATCCATGGGTTTACACTTCAGCTGACAAGATTAGTTACTGTTTGATTACTTGAAGTTATGTTTCAGAGGAGAAAAGTTGTTTTAAAATGTGCAGGTATTTGTAAGAGTTTATTGATCTAAACAGATCAACCAGCCATTTCCAGCCTGAAAGTATTTTCTTGAATTTATTTCCACATGTTGATGTTTCAGGTATTCTCTATGGAAATTTGGTGTAAAATTTTTGTATTGTGTTCCTGGGCTTCACTTTGGAATGTATCTCTGCAGCATTTTTTCACCTCCTGCCAGATAAGTTGCTAGCAGAAATACCACACGACCTGGATGATCAGTCATGGAGATCTGGCATGTTGACACTGAAACATCTTCAAACAAACTCTCAAAAAATAACTTAGAGTCAAGTCAAGAAACTGATTACCATTAGTTTGTTCCCTTCTTGCTAGTATTAGCATGTTCTCTGTGTGGGGCCTAACAATGGAACCTAAGCTTTTATCTGTTTAGTCTTATTGTTTTATTTGTTTGAGGCAAAAAAACAAAGACCGGCATACATATGGGGGGTTTTCCTATATAAATATATTCTGCATCAAGTTTGATTTCTTAAATGTGACGAGCGTGTTTATCATCTCCAGTTCACTAGGAGTTAATATGAGCTAAGAAATATTCATGATAATTCTGAGAATTCCAGTAAAATATTATGAAATGGATGATTCTCTTTCCAAATGGATAAGAAATATGATAAAATACAGTATTACTGTCTCAAAGCCAAAATGAGGGACTAATCAGAGCTCTCAATTGAAAAATATTTCTGGGTTTTTTTCCTGAGATTGCATTTTGTTTTCACTCGGGGAAAAGAATTCTGGTGTTACTCTGTTATAACTTGAGTTTTCCTCGTCTGTAGTACCAGGACCAAGCTCCTCCAGTGACAATGGCATCAGCTTTGCCATGATAATGATGGCCTGGGTGGTGATTGCACTTGTCTTGTTCTTACTGAGACCTAGTAATCTAAGAGGATCAAACACAGCCGGAAAGCCAACCAGCCAACACAATGTAAGTGCATCTTAAGTGCCCTGCAGGGAGATTCTATAATAGCTTAAATCTATTTTGGTTTAATACACACTGTCTCAAAGTAACTTTTTTCCCATTTTTCCCCCTGTGTTTTCTTGGAACTCCATTAAAAATTAAAATTACTTAAACCAAAGTGAAAGGAATCATGAAGGCTAAGTGTGAGGCCTGCTGTGGGATAGAGCAGGTGCAGTGTCCTCTGAACACTGACTGTCCCTGGTTGAAACTGCCTCCTGCCTTCTTAGGTGAAAGGGGACATGCACAGCTTTAAGAGAAGTCAGTAAACAAAATTATATCATGATACTTTGAGAAGGGATCTTTGTCCTAGATGTGGGATCATGGAAAAATCTCAGTTAATACAGGAAAAAGTATAGGTTTTTGATGCTAATTTACTCTAATTATTTTAAGAGATGTTGAAAAACCATGAAAGAAAACACAGCGTAACACTTCTGAGTTCTTCTCTTGCTAAATCCTCCTATGTGAAGCACTGTTTCTAATTCTGTACCTGCTTTTTTTTTTTTTCCCTTTCCTCCTTTCTTCTCCCAAGGGACAAGAACCACCAGCCCCACCAGTGGACTAGAGCATTCAGTATTGGAAAAGTTCAGCAGCTAAAACCTTGCACGACCAAATGAACGAAGTGACCAGATTACTCCTAAACCCCACTCAATACGGTTTTCTTTTCTCATTTATATAGAGCAGAGTTATTCAGCAGTAATCTTCATGAACTGCTTTTAGCAACTTCAATTTTAAGTTAATTTTTGCTTTGTATGTTATTACAATTCCTATAAGATTGTAATTTGAATAATGGTAAGGCATTGCAGGGGTTTTTTGGTTGTTCCTGTTACTGTGGACATTCCACTCAGTCTCTTTCTGTTACAGTGATCCAAATTTCTTTGCCGTGATTTCTGATATGGATTGAAAGAAAAAGAAAATCCCAGTCCATCTATAAGAATGGAAGGTTACTGACCCTTCTTCAGATTAATTCATACTTCTTCTCCAGTATGCTTTTGAGAGTTATATTATGGTTGGAAGTACTTAGCTATGTGCTGAAAAATAGAAATTGTTTCATATTTGCCCTGGTTTCAGAGCAGCTTTTATTCTGGTCTTTGGACCACTAACAAAGTTTTCAGGGTTGCCGGCAAAAGCACGGATTGTCCACTAGAATTATACTCTGTGTGTGTGCGTGCACACGTAAGTGAATGTGACGATTGCCACTGTCAGAGCTTTGATCTATATATTGGGAATTTTACACAAAAGATTATACCACCAAAAAAGTTAATGTAGCCATTTTCATTAATAAATTGTATGTCTTACTCAATACATTGTCAAAAAACCATACTCTAAACCCAGGTGTGTTTACTTATAGACTTTATCAGAAGAGAAATTTAGTGAGAAGAACTTGGTAGAATTTTCTGTCCTGGCATAGTCTTTTCATAATTGATACCTTAACAGGTTTTTAGCCATGATGTAATGTATATTGGACAGGATGAAATCATACCAAGAAGATACCACACTTACCAACTTTTGGTATACAACATGTACTGGACTATTCAGGTTTTTTCACTTGTATGTTATCAGCAATTCTTAACATTTCATTCTTATCTACTAGTTGTAATTGTAGAATAACAAACTTGCAGGTGACTACATATGGCATGTCTCTTCCCTCTAATATTTGTGTGTATGTGTGGTATGTTTAAGTGTGTGTATGTGTGGCTGTGCACGCACCTGTGCACATCTCCCATTATGGCAAATGGGAATGACTTTTTTATGTACATTAATTTAAGAACATTTTAAAGATGTACAGAAGAGCAACACTGTATATTTTTCTTGTTCAATTTGAAAAATTGATCAGAATAAGGTAAAGAACATTTTTATGTTACCAACATGAAACTTCTTTCCTTAAAGGTCAGTAGAACAGACATAAGCCTTACTCTACAAACCTTTATTTCATGAGGACTTTAGTTATGGAGCTGAAGGAACTAACTGTTAAAGTTCAAAAAGGTTTGTCTTAACGGGCTGTAACAAAAATCTCACATCAGATTCCCATGGTTGACGGATGCAGGGTTTTGCTCTTCAGAGTAAATGGTGAGCCAGCTAAGCCTCCTTGTAAAGGTACAGTGTAGACCTGAAGAAGGGCTTCTGTAATTTGATGTAATTGATCTTTGAATTTCTATGGAATAGTGTGCTCCCAAGCATAGGAGCATGCTTTAAAAAAAAAGAAAGAAGAAGACTGGGCCAGGTGCTCTCAGTGACATCAGTGCAGTGCCATGTAAAGCAATGAAATTGCAGGAGAGAAGCTGAGAGAATTTGTCCCATTATGTCCAATAATGTACAGGCCACAAACACTGTGTAAAGATGTCATTGGGACAAGCACTCTGCCAGTGCTTACTTTTTGCCTTCCATGTACATTTATGTTTGGGATACTGTTCAGAACAAGTAATACAGCATCATTTTGTTGAACCCACAAGGAAACATATATAATCTCCCACACTGACCCTTTTTCTCCAAGGATTTTTGGCCAGAATTCTTCACTATTGGAGGCATAAAACAAGCTTCCAATTGATTAAAAAGCCAACTGAAACAGGCTTCTATTCAGAGCACTACTCCTCATCCTGTTGGGAGTTGGTGAGATTTACAGGAGATGCTCCTCACTTGTGAGGATCAGTCTCACTTAAGTGTGTGTTTATGTATTTATAAAACTTAACACGTGCACCCAGCTCTAAGAGTCTTGGCAAATGAACTTTTTGTTTAGAGGAATGTTGTGGTTTACCTTTAAATGAAATGTCTTTGCTTGAAATTCCTCTAATGGTCCCAGTGATTTTATACATGTATGCTTTCCTCATGCAAATTGCTATTTTAAATTTTCTATGTAAAAGAAAAAAACCATCGGAAATATTTTATTGTAAAATGTTTTACTAAAGAGCCAGGCCACTATCCCACATCAAAATGTATGCCTTTTAAATTCAGATACTCTCTCCAAGATATAAACTTCAGATCAGCATTCTTAATTAAAATAAAAGTAAGTAACCATAGGACTGTATTTTGCCACTCTTATTTGTGTTAAATAGTGCCTTACTCATCAAGTAGTTGCACTGAAGTTTGTGGAACTACTCTGAGATAATGTACTAGTAGCAGCTTTAGTAAGGGTGGCAGAAATCTGGCCTTTAGTGATGTAATTTGTGATTAAATAATTGTATCATGGTTACAGATGTTTATGGTAAATTTTGGGAAGTGTGGAAGAGATTAGTGGTATGCAAAGCTCCAGGGTATGATCAGTTCTGTAATGATGGTTTTAAGAGATGGTTAGTAAGAGATGCAAGTTGTAGCAACTTGGGAAATATGGAGGGAAATTTACAATTATACCTTAACTTTGTTAAAACAATAGTATTTTTAGAGTCTGCTTAACACAATTACTATCCTCTGAAATGAAAAGTCATATGTATTCATGCACTATCTGCAGATCACTTAGCCTTGTAATATTCTTGATTGAAAAAGGAGGAGTGAAGGTGTCATGTACTTAAGGTAAATCGGTGGTTTAAAATATCTGAATTATGCCAAACAAAAAATCATCTGTGCCATTTGCAGTTTCCTAGTAATCTTTTACTGAGTACTTGGATTGGGATAAAGGGCTTGTACTATGCACTTTTTATTGACTTAACAAAATAAATAGCAATCATTAGTAAACTTTTGTCTTTGTCTTTTAGTTTTTATATAAGATATAGGACTGCACCAACCTATCAATTTCTAAGGTAATTTGAAATAATCTAAAAACAAGAATCAGTAAAAATAGTGTGTTACCTGTGTAACTTGTAAAATGTAAATTCTAACTTTTCTAATGGACGCTTGTCTACTGTATGTATCTCAAGCAAGTCAGAACAAATAAAAAGCAGTTTCAAAGGTTTAAGATGCTTTGATGACCAGTATGGATACCTCTGCCTTTTGCTCTTCGAAGTAGTTATGCAACCTAGGAAGTTAGAAATAATACAGGAAGAAAAGTAATGACAAATATGCTGATTGTGTTACTTTGTTTTAGACCAAATCCTACTATTTTAGGATTTGCAATCTATTTTCTAGTTCTAGATCTTGGCAGTGTTGGACCCAGAGCTGCTCTGAGGAAGGAAGATGCTGCAATGGCTCTAAATGTGTAGGAGTAGTAGAGACCTGCTGCTTCCTCACTGTTCCCATGAAGTGCAGCACTCTTTTTGGGAAGCAGAGCACAAAATTCTGAGCACTGCCCCAACAGCAACTCAGATCCCTCGTTAAGGATTCCTGTGTTCATCTGAGGAAGAAAAGGAGAACCAGGGGAGCATTAGGGTTTAAAATAATATACAGCTATCCAGAGACAGTGGCAATAAATACCAGAGAATCAGAAACAAAATCAGAACAAAATAATAATAATGACAAGAAGAAGAAGTAACAAATGTTTTAGGCATTTGAGTCAATCTAAAAAGTACAAGATCTTACTCAAATATCATTAATGTCTGCTTACCAAAATTTACCCTTTTACTCAAACATGAGATTATAAATAACCCCTGAAACTAAAGCTAAACTTCTAAGTACACTTGTTAAAATGTTTGCCAGGGATGCAGGTGCCTATTGAGAAGTGATGCAGAAAGGAAAGTGCCACAAATCTAAATCCACGTTGTTGAATCGATCCGTACAAGGCCTAGCTGTTCAAGATCACCAGCAATTTGAAATTACTGTGCCCCAAAGCCTGACAAAAAAATTATCCTATCTAGGATGTTTTGGAAAAATACACCAAATCATTGCAGCAAAATATTCCATTAAGTGGATTCCTTGCAAAAACGGACTGCGTACATCCTTTTCTTCTTCTCTTTATTTCTCCAGTACCAGCCAACAGCCTACAGTGCCATTCACTCCAAAGATCTGGACCTTGAGGTGGGGGAAGAAGCAGAATATTCCTTCCTAAACCACATCTTCACTTGTAAAACAACACAATTTCCAGTTACCAACTTCCAGGCAACATCAGCTAAAGATTTTTCTTTTCATATAAGAAAGTAACTGAACACGTGTATCAAAATTGCCAACTCCCATGGCAGACATTTTGTAGTTCAGTATAACAGCTGGAAGAATCTGGTTTCCACAATACCTTTTTAACATCTGCAGGTCAGAGCACTGGCCAGCGGGGGTGTCTGAAACAAATGTGCTTCAATATTTGGCAACATATATTAATTCGCCATATATACACAGCATTTTAAAGGTCTCACTCTTCTTGCTTTTATAGAAAGTGTTACTGTAAAATACTTACTGAAAATAAAGCAGTAATTTATAATCAAAGAACACATGTAGCAAGGTTTGAGAAAAAAGTCCTTTGCATTTATATGTTTTGTTGTTACATCTTCCAAGCTATAAATGATGAAACAGAAGAATAATTTTTGTGACTGTGTAGTTTTCAGACTTATAACTGGTTTAAAATGAATTTCTTCTGCTGCAAAAACTATCCTTAAAATGTAGGAGATCCTAGAGGTGAGCAAATGTTTCCTTTAGCAGAACAGTGAAAAACTCCACCACTGTACAACATTCTGAAGGTCACAGCCATTGGTTCGATATAAAAAGCAGATCTTAAAAAAGGTGTTCAGTTTAGGGAAGAACTTGAAATGATAAATGATGAGATGAAAATTTTTAGCGAGAAAACAACCCAAAGAAGCCGCCACAGGACTGGTACTACACTGAACACTGCAGGTAATGCATCAAAAACTGCTTTCTTGTGATGATGAGTGAAAATTGGGTTTATTCAACTCCCTTAGTGATTTCATGCAGTCTTGTTTGAAATAGAAATTCCAAATAATCACTCCCCCTTTCATCAAATATTAGCTTGCAATTTGAATCACAAATGCATCTTGTCTCTGACACCCCCTCCTGCTGTATGCTTGTGTTGTGTAAGGGGAAGAGATTAAGCCAAATTAGCTTTTAGCTATACTGTGAGGGTAGATCAAATCCTTGCCTTATTTTATGCAAACAACTGTTATGGCAGTGGGACAGCTCAGCTGAGTAAAACCCTTTAAAGAAGGAGTGCTACAAGACAATTCTCTCCAATGGGGCAGTGATGAAAAGCAGTGCCCGATCTGGCTGCTCTTACTTCCATTGCATTAGTTTTAGCATTTAATGTTTCCTCACTGTTTTGTTGAGATGGCTGTTAGCCTGAAATGGCTCTCCTGGTGGGAGCTGCAGTCTACCCCCTGTTCAGAAAAGCAATACTGCTGCTCACAGCACTGCTTCTGGAGGAGCAGCTTTGATGTCTGGCATGAAGTGTATGGTTTCCAGAAAAACATCAGAAGAGAATGAAAAAACAGGCATTTACAAAACAACAGATAGGCCACCAAACATAATCATAGCTGGAAGGAAGTGTGAATAATTTCTCTGTATACTGAGAGCTTTAAATAATGTAATTAGAGGAAGGTCATGTACTGGGAAACAAAATGTTGTGCAGTAACTTAAAGAATGGGGTTTGACAGGATATTTCCATCAGAGTTCTCAGGGTGCCCTTCCTCCAGCTTTCAAAAGTTTTAATCCTGCATGGCTTTGGGGTTTTATTTACATGGCAATATTGTACATGAGACGTGATGAGGTTGTTGTCCAGATGTTCCATCCCCTTTGCAAACAGGCATGTTGAACCTAACCAGAAATTCACTGCATTTTTCAATAAATTTTACCAATAATTGCAGTTTAAGAAGCTGGTTGTCACCAGCAAAGAAAATACTGTATTAGATTAATCATAAGATGTTTAGGCAAACTGTCAGACTGCTCAGCAATGTCAAAGTTCTAGTGAACCAGAGAGGTGGAGATGAGGAGAGGGTGTAAGTAGGACGTGCCAGGCAGAAAATGTCTCTTGTAGCGAGACAGTGTTGGCTCTGAGCACACGTAGAGCTCAGGTTCTCATCTGCCTGTCTTCAAAAATGGCCTATGGCTCCTTTATGCAGCTGTTGGAGCCTTTTCAACACACATGCCCAGTCCCACATGTCCTGAATAATCTCATTAGCTGCATCTCCTTCCTTCCTCTTCACATTGTAAAATACAAAGCATAGATTCAAATACTGATCCAACTGGTCTTCTGGGCACTTTTGTGCCTCAGCCTGGGACTGTTGCCAAGTACCTCAGATTTCCCAGTTACAGGTGGGGTTGCCTTCCAGTTATGCTTTGTCAAAAGTTAAAGAAAGGCTTGACAGACAACGGTGGTGGCTGAATCTGTGTCATATGTTAAGTGTCAGAAACTGATTATACAAACTCAGCTACCTTTAGTTAATGATCAGCTAAATCTGGTTGGCAATCAGTCTGACATTAAACAATAACCAGACAGGATTCAAAATTCTTTAATATCCAGGGTTTGTTGCTGGCTTTTCCTCCCACCTCCAACATCAGTATGCCAGCCAGGAGATTATGTAATCATGCACTCACTTGCTCTTTGTCTTCCCTCTCCTTCCCGTCATCCCCCAAATCCTTCATAAATGATGATTTCTCCCTTGCATAATGGAACAGCTTGTACATGGGAGGTGAAAAGTGGCCCCTCCACCTACCTTTGGCATTCAGATCTCTCTTCGCTCGGTGGTTTCTGGAAAGGCAGAGGTGTGGCCTAAAACCCACTCCCCAATATGCTGGAAGAGGGATTCACCTGACCTAGTCAGTTGCCAATGCTAAAGAAAAACATACACCTGAAATCCCATTCCTCCTGTTACTTAGTTTACTTATCCTGCACTGCAAAAGTATTCACAGTCTACACTGAGCCTTAAAAAAAAAAAAAAAAAAAAAAAAAAACCTGAGCAGAATTCACCACTTTTATTTTCAAAAATGGCCAACAGTGGACCACCCTCATCTACTTTGCAGCAGCCTTACATAACCTTTCTTGCTTCTGCAGGCTGTTGCAAAAAATTCTACATCCTAGTAAATTATGGGTCTGCCTGAATAAAAAAACCAAGAAGATCCCATCCAATAATTCAGAATTTTTTCTGTAAGTAGAGGGGACACCCAAACTTCACACCATTTATTTGGAATGCTTTTGAGCCCTGCATTTTTTAATCTGCCTGCTGTGCCCTCACCACCAGAGTGTAGGCTATAGGGAAACAAAAGCAGCCCTCCTCATCCTTTCACAGAATCATTTAGGCTGGAAAAGACCTCCAAGATCATGCAGTCCAGCCTTTCAGGTTAAGTTGTGCTGTTTGCAAGAGAGAATGTGAGATCGACATCCCAGGCAGAGGTGTGACTGTCTATCAGTGATTCGAGAATAAGGAGTGGGATCCATTGCCTGTTCCAAGGCCTCTTCAGACATTTGAAACAGCTCCCAAATAATACACAACAGCCCAGACCTTTCTCCTCCCAGGAAAGGGCCATGATTACTAGATACAAAAAATATCCCTTTTGAAGCTCCTAGGCAAGTAGCATAGGTGCAGATGGAGAGTTAGATCCACATGTTTCTTTCTAACCCTAAGGTCACAGCATTCCCCTGAGGTAAGTATGCCTGAACCCCCCAGCCGAGGAAGGCTCTGAAGCTCTTGCCCTCATTCTTATCAGTAATTGGGAGGTATTAGCTGACTCTAATTAACTACTAACTACCCACACATACACCAGCAGGCAGAGGGAAGTCCTTCTCACACACACCTGGCCTTGTACCTTGCCTGTTTCTAGAAAATCCATTCCTTGTGTGCCATGCAAGCACTAAGCACACTTAGCAACACTCTCAGCAGAGCACTCAAACGACCTGAAGTGGTTTTGGCTGTGGCGGGTACAGAGGGACCAGATAACATTCTTGCAGTACAAATGTATCTATTCATGGCTATTCTGAGACCTAAGGAGATAGATGGGGGTTCCAAGAGGATGGCATAGGTGAGACTGACTTCTGAGTCACTCACTGAGCTTCTAATTGCTTTGCTTAGGTTTCCCGAGGGAAAAAAAAAAAACCAAACAACCTAGATGTGTTTAAAACTGAGACATCTGTGCCAGTAAGCAACGAGAAAAGGTATGACTTGTTTTTACTTCAGAATAAACACAGTGAACCCTGTGCCTTTGCCAGGAGGTTCATTGGCTAACCAAGCTGAATCTGCCAGGATCCTGCACTGACTGCAAACCTCAGTAGGCTCTTTCAGTAGAAACACACGTATTTTACAGGCATTTCTAAAGGGCCTATGATTACAGTATGTACTCACTCAAATAGGTAGAGATTCCTTTAGGGAAAGACCAGATCCTCCGAAGTATTAACAGGATAAAACATAAAACAGAAATAATGATTCAATTTTTAAAAATATATTTTAAGAGCTATGGGTGAAAATGCCGTGTAAGAACAAGGCAGTTCTTTAGTCGCTTTGACATGAACATGCATGTGTTATCCACCTGAACTAGCAACACGTAGGATAGAAACTGTAATCTGTTTAAAAATCTAAATCACTATATTAATGCAGATGGAGCAAAATCCCACACCCATCTTCTAGGAGAGGCAGTGTAAGTGAACTTAAATGTAGTGGAGAAGAAAAGACAGCAGATTTCTCAAAATCTTTCTCCCAAAGTCTGATGAGGTGTACTAATATCGTACCATGTTTAGATAAAAGGCAAGAGCAGTCATCTGAGA
The DNA here is from genome assembly GCA_013399835.1 of Leptocoma aspasia. Taxonomy (NCBI): domain Eukaryota; kingdom Metazoa; phylum Chordata; class Aves; order Passeriformes; family Nectariniidae; genus Leptocoma; species Leptocoma aspasia. Next base: position 259,581 of record VXAX01007452.1, on the reverse strand, counting down.
ACTTTAATACTGCTAGGCAAGAGGTCCCTGGGCAGCGCCTAAGTCACAAGGGCAAGAGTGCAATCTCGTTTTATTTCCTCCTTCTGGGCAGTGTTCACCACCTGGACTTTAAAAGTTTAAACTTTAAACACTGAACTTTACTGTAACCTATCCACGTTTCCTTTCGCTTCTCTTTGTTGACACGGCAGAGTAGAATGAACACCGCCTTCTTTACTTCACAGTAACCATAGCTGAAGGACAAAAAATTACTCAACCACCACGATTAAGTTCTCTTNAGCGTCGCGTTGAGCTCGGCGCGCATCCTCTCCGAGCATCCCCGCCGCAGCGCTCCCGCTCGATCCGCGGCACCGGGGCCGGACCGCGCCTGCCTACCCGCCGTAAGTGCCCGTGCTGCGGCTGCGGTGCCGGCCGCAGTCCCTCTGCAGCCGTCCCAAGGGTTCCCTCCCGCCTCAGAGCGCGGGGCCGGGGCGCGGCCGGGGAGCCGCTCCCTTCCCGCTGCTCTCCCGGGGATGGAGCCGCGCGCGGGCCCGGCCCGGGGCGAGCGCGGCCGGCTCGGCCCGTACCCTTCCTCGGGGAGGTGGCGGGAGCTGCGGCCTCCCTTTCCCGGCCGAGGGGCTCCAGGGGCCGGGCGGGGCCCGGGGTCCCGGCGCGGCTGTGGCCGCAGCCTGGGGCCGCGCCGGTCCCCGCCGAGCGCTGTCTGCAGCGGCGGGCGCTGCTCGAGCCCGGGACTGCCGTGGCATCAGCAATTCCTCGGCCCAAGGGTGGTGTTCGGGGTGTCATGACTCAAAGCGACCACAGAAACGCTTCTTTGGTGGTCTGTGTATGCTGGCGTTCCGGAGAGGGGCAGGCTCCAAAACCTTCCCGGGCTGGAGAGAGGAGTAGCAGTTCATTTCAAGAGGTCAGGCGTGAGAAAACGCTTCTGTGGGCCGCAGCATAATAACATCTGAAATCACGGTACTCTTTGTTTTCCTTCAATTGTTGGCCGGTATTTTAATTTGTAACTCCTGATTTTCCGTTTTCCCCTTGTCTTACTAGAGCAATCATGTTTGAAATTAAGAAGATTTGCTGCATTGGTGCTGGTTATGTTGGTGGGCCAACCTGTAGTGTTATTGCACAAATGTGCCCCAGTATCAAAGTTACTGTTGTGGATGTCAATGAGGCCAGAATCAATGCCTGGAATTCAGACACGCTCCCAATCTACGAGGTAAACATCATGTTGTCTCTTCTCCCAGCCAGTGTTGCCCTTGCTTGCCTCCCACTACATGGCATTTCCCCATAGCCCATTTCTGAAGCTTATCAAGCTTAGCATGTTGGTGATGTCGTTCAAAAAGAGTATTCTGGAACACCTGCTTGTCACTACTGCTCATTAAACTGGATTTCTGAAATAACTTTAGGTAGCTGATGCAGATGTGTATTAATGATTATATGAAGGGCTTAGTAAGGAAAAAGTAATTCTGTATATTGTGAATTATGCTAAATCATGCTGACTTTCGTTTGGGACCTGATTTGATCATAAAATAGTCCTCTTGCTCAATTACAGACACTACCCTCTGTGTTGTAGCACAGTATAAATGTGTAATACTGAGCTGTAAGCTTTATATGCATTCTGAATATTGCCAAAATCCCATCTGTGCTGCCCAACTTTAACTATGTGGAAAGACTGGGACAGTCATGTTTCTGATTCAGTTGTACCATAAATCTTCAATCTGGCCTAAGAAAACTAGGCCAAAAAAATGTACCACACTGTCACTCCTTCATTACAGAATTACTTTAATTGGAAAATACATAAAGCATTTTTCTGTTTTGTTTCTCTTAGCATTTGTTTTTTTCCACTCTTTTTCATCATAAAATAATAGGTCTCTTTTTCTTTCCTTTCTGAAATACAGTTTTTATAGATTTGCATTCTTTAATAAGAGTGAAAACTTACCTTCACTCATCTCCCAAAGACAAGGCATCTGACTGGTACTAACAGTTGCTCTTTTGCTATAAGAAGTCTTCTTCCCTCTTAAAACCAGAGCTATACTGTGACTAAGTCAAAATGAATAGACCTCCTTTGTCATATAAATTCAAAGGAAACTGTGTATAATGTTCAGATTAGCAGGTGAGACATGAATAAAGTTTTTGAAAGCAAGTACTTTATTTTCTTTTAACACTTAGACTGAATAAGCTAAAGTAGAGCTCGCCTTGGCGTGTTTAAAAAAAAAAACAAACCCAAACTTGTAACATCTGTTTCCTGGAATGGTGTCCTTTGCTTACAAAGAATGTACAAAAACTGCCAAGAGTTAGTTCAGACAGTTGTAAAATTGAGTCATTGCACAGTGAGGTTTTTGTGGCTTTTTGGGTTGGATTGTTTCTTTTCAGTGTCAGAAATTGTCTAGTGGGCTGCCTTTCTATTTACATCCCATTGTAAGACCATAGTTGGAATATTCAATGGGTTGTAAGACCTGTTACTTTGCCTGTTCTGACTTTTGTTTTTCTTCTAAGTGGGTGGTATTTGATATAAAATGAGACAGTAAAAATGTCTTGCATAAGAAAGCTTCTGCTTGTTTTCTTGTCTCCATCCAGTGAACCTTTACCTTTCTGGCATTTACTTAAGTATCTAATGTCATTATAGGTGTCTCAAGTTGGAGATGTGATTGCCACGTGAAAGTACATGACTGAGTATTCAAACAAAAAGTAAAAGCTTCTTTTATCTGTCACAACTATATGTTGGTTAAAATTTTTTAAGACCATTTTAGTACAGAGGATTGCTCATTTATATGTGACTACCTGCCTCTCTTGTCCAAGTGGAAGTGTTAAGAGAGGGGAAAGTGTTACAGCACTGTATGTGTCTCTGGAAAGAATTCCATCATATTATGGCTGTTGTGATTCTTCCACACTGTAGGAGTGGTGCCATGATAAGTTTAATCTGGCCCAGAGATGGGTGGTTCCTAAAAGGAGTGGTCTTGATTTCCTGTGTGTCTCTGCTGCCTATCTTTCACTGGAGCTGGGCTTGCTTACTTGGTGGAAGACTTCGTGGGGTGTTTTTTTGTGCTGAAGCCGTTTTAGATCTGGTATTGAGAGGATCATGGAAAGAGAGAAAAGGAGATAGGGACGACCTCTTTTGCAGTCTAGGGAATATTGTGAGTCTTCTTCTTGAATCTACTTAACATCACTCTACATGTATTTCTTAAATTGCTTCTTGTGGTAGTAGAACTGAGCACGGGAATAACTGAAAGCTAAAATCTGGCTGTGCAAATAAGCAATTCAGTGTGGCTGAAAGTTTCAGGACAGCATTGTGAGTTTTGAATAAGAAAGAGTTTAACTTTTTTTTTACTGTGTAAATCTTCAGAAGCTTTACTTCAGCTAGGCTGAACACATGCTGCACTGACAGGGTGAAAAAAGAGAATCTTTCTGTATCTGAAATTATAATCTGCTTGGGCATGGAGTTTGCGGTTCTTCTAACTGCATTAATCTTAACTGGTTTTTTTCTGCTTCTTTTTCAGCCAGGGTTACAAGAAGTAGTAGAATCCTGTCGAGGAAAAAACCTCTTCTTCTCCACCAGTATTGATGATGCCATTAGAGAAGCTGATCTTGTATTTATTTCTGTAAGTTTAGGAGAAGAAGGTGGTTGTGTTTATCTTTTTTATTTCTTTATTTTTTACTTTATTATCAAATCATTATGTTGCTTTTCTTTTAGGAAGTTGCCTTTGTCATGTAGATTCAGTTAGCAATGTCATGTCATTTTGTCACTGATTTCTCCTTATCTTTCTGTGTACTGTGGGAAAAGTGTTAAGCAAGTTTTTAATTGTTTTTCTTAATAGCCAATAGCACCTTTGAGAAATGAACTAAGTTCTAGGTTGTAAGTCAAAATGGTAATGTTGATGTTTAACTTGGTTAGGTGTATGGAGTCAGAGCAGGATGTAGTGCAGCTCTGTCATTGCAGTGTACTGGTGAAATCTGTGGGACCTTGATAATAATGATAAAATTCCTAGACAGATATGCAAAATCATTTGCTGGTTATTCAGTTACAAAGATAACCTCTTTCTAGAAGCTTTTCAGAATAATGTATTAATGGAAGCAGGGGTGGCTTTAATATTTCAAAGCTATTGACATCACTAGAAAGAGGATTTAGTCAAAGATTAACCTTTTGTAATCTAGAGATTGTTACTAATGCAGAATCCAAAAGAACTGATTGCTATTTGCTTTGGTAGGCCACAGTTAAGTTTTTTGTTAAAGTCCTTTTTTCTTGGGGTCTCCTCTTTGTTAGGGCACTGTAGTATGGAGCTCCCTTTCTGACAGTATTTTTCTTCATTCATTAAATCTCAAATGAATGCTATGTGGTTGGACAACAGCCACTAATACAGCCCATATATTGCCACCTGTCCTTGGTTCAAAACAAGCTGTTGTGTTTTATATGCTGTTGATATTTCTTCTTTCCATTTGTAATGAAAAGGACCCTCTGTTTTAATTTAAACGACGTGTTTTCCCTCACGTTGCCTTTTCTGTGTACATCAATAGGCTAATTTTCATTAGTCCTACAGTTAGGTTTCATTGCAAAGTGAGTTTAAGCTATACTTGCCTCACTGGCCACAAGATTCTTACGTGAGTCTTTGCACTCTTAGTGTGGGACAGATAACAAAAAGTGGCTGGCCATAATCATGAAGAAATTACTGGTGTTTCCAGAATAAGGATTGTTTCACCAGAAGCCTGCAGAGCTGCTATGAATTGCTCTTGTTTAAATCCTATTTGAATAGAGACCAGCGAGCTTTCTGTAGGAAACAAAATGGGTAATTGAGACAGCTAATACCTCTTCATCTGATGTGGTAACCAGAATAATTCTGGGATAGAAGCATTTTCTTTCCTCTGAGAAGGAAAATGTCCCTCAGTCTTGAGAATTTCATTTTGCCTCTTAACACAAGAGGTACTGACTTGTAACATTTCTTCCCCTTTCACGTGTTCGTAATTAGGTTAATACACCAACAAAGACCTATGGAATGGGAAAAGGCCGAGCAGCTGATCTGAAATATATTGAAGCTTGTGCTAGAAGAATTGTACAGAATTCAAATGGCTATAAAATTGTCACTGAGAAAAGCACAGTTCCAGTACGTGCTGCAGAGAGCATTCGTCGAATATTTGATGCTAATACTAAGCCTAACTTGGATTTGCAGGTAAACATAATCTTTGAGTTGTGTATTTAAAGGCTGGCTGTTGCTTTTGGCTTTTACTTGTTGTTCTTTCTTTCCTGTGCATATAGGTGCTGTCTAACCCAGAGTTCCTTGCCGAAGGAACAGCCATCAAGGACCTGAAGAACCCGGACAGAGTGCTTATCGGTGGGGATGACTCTCCAGAGGGACAGAAAGCTGTCCGTGCTCTGTGTGCTGTTTATGAGCACTGGGTGCCCAAAGAAAAAATCCTCACAACCAATACCTGGTCATCAGAACTTTCTAAACTGGTTAGTGTTTCTCTCTGCTGTGGTCTGCAATGAGCAAGGGGTGTGAGGCAAAGCTTAGAAGCAGAATTTTGTTGACACTGAGTGATGCAGCTAAGAAAGACCGTGAGGTTGGGAGGACCCAATGCATATGTCAAAGGATATTGATCTTTTCCAGTTCTCAACTGACCTAGTTGATAGATGATTCTGACTTTCTGTGAAGTCTTTTCTCACTATTATTGCTGTTAGGTATTAATAAGAGCAAGCCTATAGTGGTGCAGAAACTGATTGCCATCATAAAACGGTTCAAACTTTGCAAGTTAAGCATTATCTTGTTTTGCTTAAATCCCATTAAGTGGCATCTATATATTAAACTCGTTAGGTTACTCTTTTGTATGTCAATGGAGTTTCATAGATACTAAAGTAATCCTTTCAGTAGCAACTCCCTTTGGTTTGTGGACGTCCTGGTTCCTGGAAGAATGAAGTTCTTTACTCTGCTTTTTATTTGCAGGCAGCTAATGCGTTCCTTGCCCAAAGAATCAGCAGCATTAACTCAATCAGTGCTCTTTGTGAAGCTACAGGGGCAGATGTTGAAGAAGTAGCAAGAGCTATTGGAACAGACCAAAGAATTGGAAATAAATTTCTCAAAGCCAGTGTTGGTAAATGAAAAATTCTTCATTTCTTTTTTTTCCCCACTGGGCTTCTGCTTAATAGTGCAACAGTAGTGTTTTGAAATAAGTAATCTGATTCTCTAAAATTTTCTACAGCCTTAGAAGTGCTTAATGTATGAAAATATTACTGTAGAATACCAGTATAAATCCATTTTTCTGGTAAAATATGTAGAACTGAGGTTGCTCCAGACCCAGCAACCTGAAACTGGAGAATTCAGAGTGCATGGTTTACCCTGCTTGTGACACTGGAAAGAAAAGCTGTGACTTAATTTTTCTGAAGCATCACTGACAACAGTGCTCTCTAGGATGTCTTCCCAATTGCAGCTGCTGCAGTTTTGTTTGGGAGTTGCTCCCAGTGGCCTGAGGGAGGGAATACCTCCAGCTCAGAATATGTGATGACAGCTTCTAATTTGTAGGATGAATTCATAGGATCATAAGGTTGGAAAAGACCTCCAAGACTGAGTCCAGCCTTTGACCAATCACCACCTTGTCAACTATGCCATGGCACTAAATCCCATATACAGTCATTTCTGGATTAGATTTATGAGAGAGTAAAATGTGATGAAGTGGTTATTGGTGCATCAAACTTTCAAACTTCAGAACAAGACTAAAGCCTCTCTGTATGGTTTCATGCTAGAAAGTGTGACTTTAAAGTAACCTTATTATATGTAACTTATCCTAGGGTCTATGCAAGAGTGAAAAATAGATAGCTAATGCAGTACCAAATATTACTACTAGGTTGTTATAATTCCTTCTACAGTGTATTGTTTCTGGGACTCTGCTTGCTGAGCAAAGTTCTAGGTTCAAGGATCCTTCTGTCTCAGTTCTTCCTTTGTCAGCTGTGGTGATCTTTGGTTCTTGGCAATGGTTAGATATCCATTTGGGGGTGCAAGAGGAAGGAACCTAATCATAACATGCTTGTTTTGAGAAATATCTAAATCTTGAGGTGGGGAGAGAGCAGGCCCAGGAGCTTGTCTACCTACTTTTAATAATAGCCCATAGTTGCTTTTTCTCATACAGGTTCAGGTTTCTGTGTTAAAACTTCCATTGATTTCAGTGGAACCTGAAGCATAACTAAGCCTTCTGTAGTTGACTAAGTAGGTCCAGGAGTTGGATTTGAAGAATTAAAGCTTTTCATGTGCTAGCAGTGAAATACTGGGGAAAATTACAATGCTGGCTATGTCAGTGATTGCCCAAATCTACTTGGTTCCACAGAGTGGCTAGGATCTGTACCTTAGTCACCTGTAAAATAACTGCTTTCTCTTTCAGGGTTTGGAGGTAGCTGTTTTCAGAAGGATGTGTTGAATTTAGTGTACCTCTGTGAGGCACTAAACTTACCTGAGGTAGCTCGCTACTGGCAACAGGTACAAGTTCTTCACCAGTTTTTTCAGAGGGTGGTGTTTCTTCGGCACTCAGCTTTCAGGCATTGAGCTTTTAAGCATTGTCCACACAAACTTTGTTTCAGCTCCAAGGAGCAGATACCTGAGTGCTGATCACCTTTACATTTCAGGGCCCTTGACCTAACACTGGCACTTGATATATGTGGGTGCTTGGTCTTTTTTGGGGTGAATTAAGTTATTTGGATCAAATGGATTGTGAAGCTGTCTAGCAGCAGTAGAAGATGTGAAGTACAAGCATGTGTCTCCTGTCTTTCTTTTGCAGTTGGGTATCTGTCCACTTTGAATTCAGAACTTGTGATCTTTTCCTCAGGGTCTACTTTTACAGTTCTGAAAGAACTCAGTAGATCTTGCTATTTTTAAAAATAAACATGGTTGCTGTTGTTCCCTGGTCTAATGTTAGGAATGGTTGGAAAGATACGGATGCTCTCAGGCCTGGCTCCAATGCAGCAATGATACCCAGTCTGTACTAGGAAGCATTTCCCTATTAACCAGTGAAAGCACCTCACCTTTCTCCCTAGTCCTGACCGAGAAGCTTTGAGGTGTGTGCTATGGTCAAAAACCCCCTTTGGTTTATTGTCCTGATTTGTCTCTGGTGGTCAACTATGAGGCTGCATAGCAGATACCCCCAAATTACCAAGTACATGATTTCCCTACCTTATTAGCAGCTGTGGTTTTTTTGGTCTTCATTGTGGTTAGCCTTTTATCCTTTCACTCTTCTCCATCCCTGGAACAGTTGGAACACTTGCATGTAATAACAAAATAACAAAAGTGAGGCATTTAAGTGTGGTTGAATTACACAGATTTTGTGTATTGGCATCTCTTAGTGTGGATTAAAAAGGCTAAAAATATTCTCACAGTTGCTACACGTGGCATGTAAAAAAAGTGCAGGTCTGGCAATGGGATGTACATGGCATGTAGAAAAGTTAGGGTACTAGCAAGTACCTAACACTGAAATTGCATTGTAGGCAGAGACATGGAAAGCAGTAAGTTTTAATTTTTTGAAAAAAGCAATCTGAAAAAAATCCTAGCCTTTAAACTAGATAATGCATGTTAAGATGTATATATGTGCATCAGTATTTACTCATTAAATAGGATTTATCTCAGAATTTAATAAATTAACTAAATTTATCTTCAGGTTGCTTATGATACTGAGTAAAAATGCTTAGCCTTCTCTTTTAAGCCTCTGTTAAATTTATGTGTGGGTAGTTCAGCTTGATTGTTAATAGAATCTGTTTATAGTTTAAAATGGCTCCCTTCTGTACCATCATGGCTTTTATCATTTCAGGTAATAGACATGAATGATTATCAGAGAAGAAGATTTGCTTCCCGCATTATTGACAGCTTGTTTAATACTGTTGCTGACAAGAAGATTGCTATTTTAGGGTTTGCTTTCAAAAAGGATACTGGGGACACAAGGTAGGCAAGGAAGCTCAGTTCAATCCAAGCATGGATTCCCTACAGCTGTCACCAGCCACCCAGCTAATGCCCACCACTGAATTGAATTAATAGCTGGATATGGGACCCTTTTTTCCTTGTGACTGAATTGGTTTGTAACAAGGATTAGTCTTTCTTAAATGGATGAGAACTGATTCCTGACCTCCACAACAGACCTGAATCATGCAGAAGTTGCAGATAATTCTAGTCCTTATTAACTTGCATAAGCAAAGATAGATTTTGAATGGCTCCTTCCATTCTCCACAGAAAAGAATGCAAACACTTTTGCAGCTTGTTCTAAGTTGCTTTGTGAAATCAAAGTTTCAACTTGATTTCCTGAAGTGATTAATTCTCTTTTCCTGTAAAGGTCAGACTTGATACAACTCTTCAACTGCAGTTTGTGGAGAAAGCTTATAAACTCGAGGCCTTTATAATTTTGATCACTAGGAGTCATCAGACTTACTATTTTCCTGGACGATTCAGCAAAAGAGATACAAACCTTTTCATCTTTTTCTCCTTGGTGTCTGTCAAGATTACAGGTTTCCTGCTGGCATGGTTGCCACTAAGATATTAATGTAAAAATTTTATAAAAACTTGATACAAACTCTTTATAAAAACCCATGCCTTAAGTCATGATACTTAAGAACTTTCATTACTTGGAACATGCCACTTGGTTCTTTAACTGATTTGATTCTCTTCCCTAGAGAGTCATCCAGTATCTACATTAGCAAATATTTAATGGATGAAGGAGCAAAGCTGCATATCTATGACCCTAAAGTACCTAAGGAACAAATCATCTTTGATCTCTCACATCTGGGTGTCTCAGAAGATAACCAAGGTAAGAATTCTCACATAGAGTTTATTCCCCTCTTCCCACCCTATTCTCAATATACACAGGTCTGTTTAAATATTCTAAATTCATTTTCAGTATGACATCATTGTGCTGTTGGTTGTACTTACTAAAAGATTGTTATAGCTCAGAGGATTACTTTCATTCTTCTTCCTTTCCCCATAGCTTTCGTAGATAAATGCTACTTCTCAGCTATTGTATATTTTTCTTTCAATAAACACTCATTTGAATAGATGCCTAGAATTTTATCTCTGAATAATGAAAAGGAAGAGAAAGGAGAATGTCCAGAAGGACAGACTAGTTCTGACAGTTCCTTTGTGTGCCCCAAGTTCTATCTTAGTTCTTTCTTGCATATCTAAAATAGAAATAAAGAAGTGATTCCAGAATGTACTATTGAGCATTCTCCCTTCCCTCATATCACTTCCAAATTACTTTGTTCCCTTACATTTAAGAAAACTTTAAAATAATCACCTATGATTACAAAGGTAAGGGGTGTGTGGGACTTCTGTTTTCTTACTGGGGAGAGGGGGAATGAATCTGATGGATGGGGAGAATAGTTGAGGCTTCTAGAGGTGAAGAGAATGGAGCAAATAGAGTGGTGATGAAGAATGAGGGGGTATATTATTAGACATGCCCTTGAATTAGAGGAAGAGGGGAGGCTTTCCTCTAGGCAACTGCTCAGGCAGGCCCTGGGGAGCCACGTGTGGATCTTCTCTAGTGTGAATTGCATGTTAAATAGAAACTGTGATGTGCTACTGTTGTACAGACAATGACCTTTGTGAGAGTTGGCATTTGAGCACTCCATAGTACCTTCAGATTCTAGAGATGTGCTTGACTTTTGACATCAAATTTGAATGCTTCGCTTCAAACGTTTAAGTGCTCTGACTATTCAGATGCCAGGTATGACCTGCTTTCATTTAAATAAGTAAAGTCAAAATATTGAGTATCTTGGTAGGAAATATGTCTAGGTGAGTGACTTGAAACCACTTGTTTGTGTAGGGCAAGGAAGGAGACTCATTTGCCAGAAATGTGCCATACTGATGCTAAAGACATGCAGAAAAAAAACATTTTCCTTCTGTTACAGTGTCTCGGTTGGTCACTATCAGTAAAGATCCCTATGAAGCCTGTGATGGAGCTCATGCCCTTGTAATTTGCACTGAATGGGACATGTTTAAGGTAAATGTTATCTTTAACTTAAACTAAAGAAAAAAGAGAGAGTGTTATGCTACTTATTTTTTCTATCTGCTTTAATTACTCTTCACAGGAGTTGGATTATGAACGCATTCATAAGAAAATGCTCAAGCCAGCATTTATCTTTGATGGTAGGAGAGTTCTAGATGATCTTCACAATGAGCTACAGGTCATTGGCTTCCAGGTAATCATCTGGGTGATGTTTCTTGCATTTCTTTCCTTCTGCTCTCTTCCCTAATGCTCTCCTTCTTCAGTGACTGAGTAGCAAGGGAAAAAAAACCTCTAGAAGTGAGGATTTAAATGTAAACCTGTCTGTTCCTAAGTGTTCATTAGTACTGTCTTCCTCCACTGTCTTACTACTTTAACAGATTGATGTGCTTTTAAAGTTGAGGCTGTGCCATCAGCATTCCACAGTATAAGCCTGCCTTAGAATCATTCAGGTTGGAAAAGACATTTCAGGTCATAGACTGCAACCATAAATCTAACATCTGAATGCTGCTCTGCCCTTCTTTGCAGCAGGGAAATAATGGACAGTTAGGAGATAAATGTGAAAAACTGCTAAATCACATGCCTAAATTTATTCTAGGCATGATATTTGACTCCAAAACCAGACACTTCCCTGTTTCTTCCAGATCTGCAGTCTTGGCAGAAGGGCTGAGTTTGTATGTCACAACCTATGCCATAGCTCCTACTTGGAATCTTATTTTTTAACAGCACAAAAAAAAAAAAAAAGCTTTTGAAATTGACAGTAACAGGATAGCAAAACACACTTCCTGCAGAAGTGAATGTAAGCTGTAAATACCATTTTTGATCCTCAAAAAAGACATAAGCAGGTTTACTGGAGACATGAGACTTAAACACTGGACAAGATGTCATGCAGGTAATAAATGTTTATCAGCCAGTGAGATCTTCACTTGCACAAACTATTAAGGGGAGTTTTGGACTCTTCTCCCTGAGGTTTGTGAAACAAAGCTGGCTGATGTTGGAGGTGAAAGCAGTGAATGCCAAGATGTATCTGAAGATAGTTAGTGAAATGCTCAAGTATTACATGAGAGGATGGAGGAGGTGATTGATTAGTCCTTTTAGTCCTTTGTGTTTGATTAAGATCAGCCAGAAGATCCAAACAATGATGTTTGTTTATACCAGAGAGAAGACACAGAAGCTTAATTTTTAGCTAAGTGTTTTGCTAAGCTAATAGCAAATTCTATATCAAATTCTAATCTGTGTGATATTTCTCCTAGGAATTTATCTTCTGAGGTCTTCTGTGGCTTAAAGACTTTCTACTTTTGTGTTTCTTCTATGAAATTCTAGTTGAATTTTTAGCCAATTTGTGAGTTTGCCATCCAGAATGCAATTAGTCATCCAGGTTTATTATCCAGATTTTTCATCCAGAATATCATTGCAAAGGCATTTAGCAATTGACCTATATTTTCTGCATAAAATAATAAAAATTATTTTGTCTTAAATGGACAATCCCAAAATTTAAGTTTTAGGGCCCTAGTCTTTTAACTTCCCTTGTTAAAATTAGACAGCCTGATGCTAGTAGCCATTCCATTATATACAATCCAAACCTATGAATTTGAGTAGTTTTAAATTTTTTTCTCAAACTGGAGTTTAAATAACTTCAAACAGTCCTACCATTTCAATTATAACCTGTTTCCACAGTTAAAGCTTAATTCAGGAAATATGAATGGGCAGCTCTGTGATTCTAGGCAGAGTAATTTCTGATTTGAGAAAAAAGTCTGCTCAGGTCTCAAGCAGGGATAGCAAGAGTAAGCCTTGATTGAAGGGCTTGAAGCACTTTCAGCATAGATGGAATTTGACTAATACTAAAATCACCAAATCCCAGAATAATCTGATAGAAGCATCTCAGCCAGACACCATAAGAACTAAATCTGCAAGCCAGATCAGATGCATGTTTCAGTCATTTTTCATTCCCTGTGCTCCTGAGTACTGTGCTTACTCTCATAATGGCTATAGGATTTCTCTCTTGATAGTTTTTCCCTGTTGAAGCTACTGGTATGTACACTGTTTGAACCAGCTTCTGTAAATACCCATTTAACCAGGCAGTTGAAGCTGTTAAAGGGCAAATATGGTACATATAGCTCTCTTGACTGTTTAAACAATACTCTTCAGCATTAACTCAGATGTCTGCCTAGAATATATTCATCAAAATTTTGTTAAAATAGAATAGTTGAAGCTTTTGGAGCTTTGCATTTGACCTGCATTACTTAAGAGGAAAGCTACAGTTCTGCATGTTTACTGAGTGTCTGAACTCTCTTACCTAGTTGGTGTTTTGTCTTCTACAATCTCTGTCCTTAGTGATTCACATAAGTGAATTTTTCTGTGCTAATTTAGTATAAATTTTTAGGAAAAGGAGTCTGAAGCCCTATCTTATGAATACCCAGAAACATTTTATGGTGTTTGTATTCGTAGTCCTATGGAAGGTGAGGCAGATGAATGTTCAGATTGTTAAGATGCAGCTTTAAGCTTTAAGTAGGCAAAGCAGGCACCTGTAAAAGGCTGGTTGTTGTTTTGGTTTTTAAAAAAACTTTTTGCAACTCCAGTCACAGAAACTGTCCTTGGGGCACACTGCGCTTTGTGGCTTGTTTTATTCTAATGTTCATAAAATGTGTTCTTTTTAGCTTCCTCACAGGTTGACATGATTGTTAACTTGCCACACTCACTTGTTAAATGTGTTTTCTTTTTCAGATTGAAACAATTGGGAAGAAGGTGTCAGCCAAAAGAATTCCTTTTGCTTCTTCATGTGAAATTCCTAAATTCAGCCTGCAGGATCCACCTGTCAAAAAGCCTAGAGTATAATGTTTAATAGATACTGAAGGAATTCTGTGGATCTTCTTAGTGATTATACTGTAAGCCTATGCTTTTTTAAAGGAAATATATTTTTCATAAACTAAACCAATTTTACACTAGAAATGGTACCTGGTACATGTGAATTCAGTCTATTTTCAAATCTCTATTTTTATAGCAATTTTTTTTGGTTACTGAAGATGGTACAAACCTGTTTTTAATAATGAGTCATCTTTTAAGTGAAAAAGTTACCTTCAAACTGCAGATTTCTGCTTCCAGAAATGTTCCTAAACAGCACTTTAAATATTTCAAAATATATGAAAACAAAAGAAATAGAAGATCTTTTTACCTTAGTCCAGTTATAGACTGTTACCAGTCTATATAAACTGTGATCTATGGACTGGAACTTTGATCTCACCAATTTTTAATTTTCTTTTGCGGTGATTCTTTGCCTGGTTAAATGCGTGTTCTAACTGCCACTGAAGTCAGAAGATCATTTCTAAGTAAATTGGTGGGGTTTAGGTCCAGCCCTAAGGTAGAACTGACTTTAACAATAATGCCCCAGTCCTGGTTGGGATCCATTGGCACTGATGCAGTCTAAACTGCATCTGTTGGGAGACCAGATAGTTCTGCAGGTGTCAGTCGTGTGATTAGTGCCTGTGGACAGCAGTTACAAACTGATCCACTGGCAGACCTTCAGTTTTCATTCTTTGGTTGTCTTGCCTACATTCCATGTGCAGCCACACATTTTTGATTTAATCAGATTCCTGGGGCAAGTATTCCCTAAGTTACAGTGACACAACCTGTCTTCAGCAGAGGAGCATATTCTGCTTGTTTGAACATTGAATTTAAAGAGAACTACCTTAATTTGGTATCAGCCCAAGTAGAAAACAAATACTTGCTTTAATGTTACCTGATAGTTATCTTTTTCCTTCATTACATATTCCATCTGAAAGCAGTCTTTTTAATGAATCTGCAAAAAATTAATCTCTGCTGTGAAGAAATTATTAAAAATAAATTCAGCCCCATAAATCAGCTTCCTACCTCATTTGACTAGCAGGAATGAATATTTCCAATGTTCTCTTGATATTTTTGCCTTTACTGTTATTTTGTTTCTACTTGTTTTTATTATTCTCAATTGGCCAGTGCTATTAAAATCATTGAGATGACAGTGTTTGTCAGTGTTTGGCTTGTTGCATGGGGTTGTGAAATGGAGGGGAAGACCGAGAACGATGACCATGAACAGGTTTCAGACTAGAAGGCATAAATATTTTAATTGAATAATAGAGTGTTGGGATAGTAGAGAATTATCCTGCAATTGGTCAAATAATACCTTCTGAATTACTCAACTGGTGTGCCTTCAAACATGGTGTATCTATAGTTAAACAGGAGGTAAGATCAGTGTCTTGGTAATGAGTGCTGTTACTGTAACTGCTTACCTACAGAAATGTAGATACAGTGTAAGCTTTAGGACAGTTACTTGAAGATTTAAGGAACTTGTATAACAATTTGGATAAACAATACAAGACACAGTTATCTGGCTGAAATAGCTGTGTCCTTGAACCAGATGCTTCCAGATCCTGCATTTTAATGGATTCCACATAGGGACTTACTCTGCAGCAATCATCTGGCACTTTGGGCAAATATGCCTGAGGCTTTTTGTCCTACTGTAAGATTTTTCACACATCAAAAGCCACTCAAAGTGAGTGGGAATTATGGGGGCTTAAAACCAAGCTGTCATCTTCCATCATGCCATTTCCTCCTCCCTTTTGACTAGTGCTGCTCTCATGTAACAACCGTGGGGTGCAGCAATGCAGCCTTGTAAACATTGTCATCCAAGAGGCAGATCACCTTGGTTTTGCAGGTAGGTGTCCTCTTGGCTACCTCTGTCCCTGTAGCAGGCTGGTCACTGCTCCTTTGGGATTAAGAAGAGGGTGCTGACAAGTTGCACTCAGAATCTCTTGTCCTTGACTGTTCAGGTTAGCACAGCCCTGCTTCGGGGCCCATCTTAACCAGGAGGGTGCATAGAGGTGTCAGAAAATCAGGATGCCTTTCTGAAACTTTTGCACACTTGTAAAAGTAGTGCCTCTGTGTGGGACCTGTCTTCATCTTCATTTGAAGCAGATGATGAACTGTTACTCTTGTGTGAAGTATTGCTCCTTTTAAGAATATGGAAGCGTTGCTGAGATTCCAGTGGCTTTTCACAAGCCATCCCAAAGAGATGGGAAAACTAAGTGCTGTTACCCCTATTGCTACCCTGTTTCTCCTGCAGAATTAGTCAAAGCCTTGAATTGTGACTTGTGGGTTAGTCATAAAGACATTAAAGAATATCCAAGTTCATTACAGTGGGATCATTCTCACTTCCCTCTCTTAGGAAAGGGGGAGCAGCAAATCCTTTCTCAAGAGCAGTATGGGGTAAAACTAGTACTGGCATTTCCCTTGCTTTCTTAGACTCAACTTAGTTTCTTGGTGGCTGCATTCTTTTAGTGGGAGAACAGGGATAGGGGGATTAATCCAGTGGGGCATTCCTTCAGGATACAGCAATACATACCTTGCATATATGCCAGAGAGCCTTACCACAGGCCAGAAGGAAGAGCTTCAGAAGCTTGTGCAGCACCGTGAGTCATAAGCCATTGTCTTCAGAGTACAGTTCTCTGGGAAATAAGAACTGTGTTGCTGTTATGAAAGCTTGAGTAGTGCATGTAAGAGATGGGGTTTAATGCAATTGAATCTTTGTGTATGGGTGTTACAGCATGTCATGCTGGATAAGAATTGTGTAATGTGACCAATGGACTCCTGTGCTCTGAAATTTTTTACTGGGTTTTTAAAATGCAATTCCATGGCAACACTGCTTTACACTGCAAAAATGTGAATACAACAGCTGAAGAAAATCAGCATTTAATAGAAGTCTAGAAGTAGTATGATATAGAATGCATAAATTGGGTCTTACCTAAGATGTACACAGACAAATTTTAAGTGCCAGGCAAGATGTAATGTTTTTGTTCTGAGTATGTATGTTCATGTTTTTGTGCAGCTAAAACTAGTCTATTTTCAGGAATACAATAGACAAGAATATTCCAAGTGACTAGGACACACATTATTGACCAAGACTAGTTATTATAGGAACAGTTAGGGGTGAGATTTTGTATTGGCCAAAAGTTTGCTCTTCTCATTTGAGGTTCTTGTAGTGCTATAATCTTGTTCAACAGCTAAACTTGAAATTTAATTGTTAAACAATGAAGGAAGGCATAATGGAGATCTGATTTAGGAATGCTGGAATCAAGCTGGAATTTCTGCTCCAAGTTGAACACCTGCAGTAAGTTATCACATGTTGTAGTAAAGAAGCATAAATACTTGACACTTTTTTAATGGAGGGGATACCAATATTAATTATTCATCAAGTAGGAAAAAATTCAAAACTGTTTCAAAATTGGCAAAGCTAGTGTTCAGTTCACCTAAGGACTTGCAGTTACTGGAAGATGCAACAATTCTCTATGAATAACATTTAATTATGTTTCAGACAGTGTAGTAGATTGATGTGATGATGCCAAAAAGACTATTCATTCTTTTAAAGTGTCTGTGTTAACTCTAAATCTTATTCCAAAAACTCAGTTTAATATTTTCCTGGTTTCAAGGATGATTAATGTTTCTTAAAATATTTTATAGCTGCTTTGTGAAACAAACTGACAGAATGATGTGATTGACATACAAAACAAAAATGTCACCAAACATGAAACTTCAACTAAACAGAGTCATGAAACCTGTGCTGAATTATAAAAATGATGTTTGTGAGGGTTTGGTTCTTAGTTACGGAAAATCTGAATGGGCAATAGGGGAAGTCAGATGCCTGTACTAGCAGGAATTTGTAACTAGGAAAATAACTTCAGGCCTTGTCCCCAGACATTGTTGAAAAAAAATCCAGGCAAAGACCCTCTCTAATCTATGAAGTCAAACTAGAATCCACAGCAAAACATGCAGCTAGAAAAGCTTGTATAGCAGACAGTTGTGTAACATGAGTATGAGATCATCTTCTGAACCACCCAGCAGCAACTCACAAAATAATTTTAACATGATGCAATACTGGACTGTGTTTTAAGAAGCATTATTTTTCTCACTGTAAAGAAGTCACTGTGCAATGTTCTCTTGTTCCAGTTTGATAATGGCTGTATGGCTCACAGCTCCTTTTTTCTATATTTCTGGTGTTGATCTGCTGAAAGAGCAGTAACTTGGCAGAAGCTGAAGTCTGTTCTGTTAAATCTGCTCTGTAGCCAAGTCAAAACCATTCTTTAAGTAGGACCTCTAATAAAGTTTGGCAGCTGTTAGGATGTGTGGGTATCCTGGAGTTGACGTGGCAGCCCTGTCTGCTGCAGTGGAGGGAGTGTTGAATTTCCTTGCAACGATTGGTAATCTTTCCCTGCTCTAGTACTCAAGTGTACTTTAGCTGAAGCAGGGCATTTTTGGCTCAAAATATACCTGGGCTTTCCATGACTAGCAATCAGACCTTTTAATTTAATTTTTAAAAATTATTAATAATATTAAAAAAAAGGCAGCCTTACCTGTCTCTCTGCCCTTACAAAGTACAGCTATTCTTTTGTTTATCCCTTCTTCCCCTTTGTTCCTCATGGCTCACATTTCTCTTCCCTTTACACTAGTGAATTAGTACATTCCTTTTGTCTTCATAATGCTTTAATATTGCTGTACTTAAGTTTGTGAAGTTTCAGCTGTGCATCACTGGTATACCACTGGCCTCAGTGGTATAATATTGTGCTCATACAAGTTTCTCCTATATATTATCTTGCTAGGTAGCTGTCTTCCTTCTGTCATCTTGCTGAGTCGGTTGGTGTGCAGGGTCCGCTCTCTTATGGACTCCAGTAGTTTAGAAAAGTACTAGAGCCAGTCATAGAATTACCTGCATGATGGGAGTTTGGGACCAGATAGCAAAGTCCTGGGATGTTTCCCAAATAACTTCACAAAGATACAGGTGAAGTGAGTTCAGAGATGGTATTTAATGTCCATAGCTGATCATTAGGGAGAGACAATCATCAGTATTACTGCTGTACAGAGAGGTAAGTAGAGCTGTTAATGTACCATATGCCACGCTTTTATTTCTTCTTGAGCTTAGTGTGATATGCAGTGGATTTCATGTTTCACCCACAATGTGGTTCATTTCTCCATTCAGATTTAGCAGCCAGGCCAAGCCTCAAGAGGCAGGTAACCAGACCCACCAAACACAACCACTGGGGTTTTAACTTTCCTTTAATGACAAGACAAGAGCCATGCAATAGGAGCACAGTACAGAATAGCAGTGGTTCTGCATACTCAATACTAAAGAAGCATCTGTGCAGCTCAGTGGGGTTTGTTACAGTCATGTACATAAATTAGGGGTAGCTCCATTTATGCTCCTACACCAACTCTGATTTTCCAAATGGTTTAAATTAATGGCATCTATACAAGGTTAATTGTCTTGCCAGAAAGGATGTTTTGTTTTCTTTTGCTTGATACCTTGTATATATCAAGGCTCACGCTTGGAGACATGGAAGCTCTGGAAGAGCCTTAGCTATGAGAATGGTAGAGCTCTTTTTCTCTGATGCAGGTAAGAGATACCACCTTTTGAAGGAGTATCACTACACTTTCTCTGGTGTGGTTCAAGAAAGCCCTAATCCAGTGCATTATCATGTAGAGTCTTTCTTTAAAACTCCTACAGTTCCCAGAGCCCCTGCAAGCTTATGTTACATAGTAAGATACACCAAAGTATCAGTACCTTTCAAATTACCATCAGCACCCTCACAGCTATTAACTGCAGCAATGCTGTTGTAGCAGACCTAAAAATCTGCCCAGTCTTTGTTCCCAGCTTATGTTTATTTTGTCCACCTCAGTTCCATCACTCTTTCAAAAACTGTTCTATCTTCTGTCTTTTTGCTGAACACTTAGAAGTACTCTGTTGTTGTAGCCTTGCCAGGAGAAATTAGGTAAAATAATGTGTTTTGATGAGAAAAAATTGTTCTGGAAAGATAGTAAGTTTATTCATATAGTCACCAGCTGTTCTTCTGCATTTCTGGAACTGAGTATAATTAGGCACTGAGAAAAGGATTCTTAAAACTGGCTGCTTTAAGTAGGTTCACTCTCATTTTCAGATGGCTTTTGTCTTTCTTTTTTCTACTAAGTTCTTCAAGAAGAATTCACCTAATTAAAAGGAAAAAAAAACCCCACCAAAATGATTTGTAGGTATTTCAATAAAATAGGGCAGAAGAATACATTCTTATTTAACGTGAGTGTTCTATTCTACAACACAATTGTTTGCACCAGTTATTTTATAGGAATTCAATTCTATATAACAGGATTTCCAATACATACAGCAGGGATCTAAAAAACTCTCAAAACTATAGCCCAAAACACAATCCCTCCACTCCCAAAATCCTGATTTTCCTCCTGTCCTGTTTTATGAAATAGCTCTGTTGCTCTGTGCATTACAACAGGCAAAAGTGAATTGATTTAATGAAAATTTAATTCCTGTTTCATAAAGTATCAGCAAGTTATAGTGAAACCTGCTATGAATCTTGTTTGAGCTGTCATTAAAACAGACTGAGCAGCACAGTACCCCAGATGAGGCTCCCCTGCTCGTTCCTTAGGAAAAAGCAGGATGTTGTACTTACACAACAGTTCCATTAATATCAGCTGCTCCTTCATACCCAGTGCTTTGTCAGAAAAAGCACTGCCATAAGCGTCTCTAACTATTTTTAAAGCACTGTAAATAAATTCTGCCTAAAGCAACAAAAAATGCATCACAAACAACCAAGGACTTTGTTGAACCCAGAAGCATCCAAGAGACAGAACGTGAAGGAAAGCTTGAAAATTTGGTACCCTTTATCCTGCCTTACACATTAATTAAAGTACAGAATAATTTTGGAAAAAAAACTAGATTAAGCAGCACTGCAATTGTACAAATACTAATTACTGTCATACTGATGCATTTGGATGACCTACAGGAAATAGGGTAAGTAATTTTTAAAATACAGATAACTAGATGAGGTGTCCTTGACCTAAGGTGAGCTTTGTTGCACATTAATTCAGTGTTTTAGTTTTGTATAATAAAATGTTACATGCTAAATAATCCAATGCCTTTCAGTAATTTACCTGCTTTATAGGAAGAACGCACTAAAGGCCCGCTAGCAGTGTAATGGAATCCAAGATCATTTCCTACTTTTTCCCAGTACTTAAACTTCTCAGGAGTTATGTACTCTTCGACCTGGGGGAAGAGAATTAATTTTGCTCAGGTACCAATGCAAAGGAAATTGCTATAGCTAGCATACAGTGAAATGAAATACAGTTATATTGCAAGTTCAAAGCTTTTCACTCCAAAGCTTTCATCAGTGAAGTCACAAACAGCATTTTTGCTCTGCCTTCTACCAAACAAATGTATTTTGTTTTACAGATTTAGCTGAAAAGTTCTGAATTTAATTTCTAGTTGTTGCTTTATAATTTTCTTCATTCTGTTTTTGAATGGTCCTTTCGAGCAAACCTTTTTTTCTGTCCAAGTTAGTGAAAAATCACAAGTCCTACAAATCTCTTCACTAACAGTTAATTCAGTGAAAC
>VXAX01007452.1:199748-225357 GCA_013399835.1 Leptocoma aspasia | reverse complement strand
CTAAGCTGCCCCCGCCCCCGGAGGGGCTTGCAGGTTTTCCCCCCATTTTCTGGCTTTGTCCACCCTTCCCTCTCGCGATGCAATGGGGGAGGGGCAGGCCCGCGGCTTCTCTGCTCCACTTTCACAGCAGGGAACGGCTGAAATGTGCCGAGGGCCGGCGGGAAGGGTCCGGCCCAGCCCGCGGCAAGGCAAAGGCCGCCCGGCCCGGCCAGGCCAGGGGGGGGCCGGGCCGGGCCGGCTAGCTGTTACCTTGCTGTCGGCTGGAGGGAAAAGAGACCGAAAAAGAAAGTTTTCCAGCTTAACAGCTGTGCTTTGTAGAGGCGTTCCATGACCTCATTTCCAGGGAAACCCCCCGGTAAACCATGACAATGCTCTAATGTAATAATGGGAGTATCACTTTAGTAGCTTTCACTCCAGAGCATGACTTGCACTAATCTTTAAATTTTAGAACTGTGTGAGGCAGGACAACCTTGGAATGGATTTGAGGGACTCTCATAAACAAAGTCATAGAAGCTAATTATTGTCTTAAATATTAGTGTCTAGATATGTAAATTGGGACAGGATATTAATATTGTTTCTTTAATACACTTTACACCTTTAACAGTGTGGATTATGTGTTTGCCTCTCCATAGGTGTTACCTGCGCAGTGTCTCAAGCCCAGAAAGATGAGCTGATTCTTGAAGGGAATGACATTGAGCTGGTCTCCAATTCAGGTTTGTGAAAGTAGATGTGTGGAAAATTACATGGAAACTTTTATCTGAAGATGTCAGCTTAGCAAACTGTTTACCTCATACCCTGAGGTAAACAACAGCCCAGATTTTTTTTGTTCTAGTCACTGTAATTGCTTTTCATAGTCCTCACTCTGTTTCTAAGCTTAAAGATGTTTTTACAAGTCCGCAGAACCTTCTTCAAGTCAGTACTTACAGCCTTTTTGGCACCAAACTTTTCAGCTTTTCAGTTGTATATGTGTGCAGTAATGAAGTGCCACTGCCCTGAGTTGCCAAGATGAGCTCAGTGAAATGCATCTTATTTTCATTAGACCTTACAGGATTTAAAGTTGGTAATTACTGTTTCTAGATGACAGTCCTATTTGTTAGTTGACGTACTAGAACATAAACAAAGGCTACAAGTTGGCTTGGACCTTTTGGCTTTGTGCTGATGGTCTCACTTTGTCTGCAGCTGCCTTGATCCAGCAAGCCACCACGGTCAAGAACAAGGATATCCGGAAATTCTTGGATGGCATCTATGTTTCTGAGAAAGGAACAGTGCAGCAGGCAGATGAGTAAAACTCGTAGGTTGGTATCATCTTAATACACATTGTACATCTTCTCTGTAGAGACGGGGACTTGACAGGGTTTATCTGCTTCAACACAGCCATGGTTAAACAGGTTCCCAACAGGGATGAGGTTGTGTTTGTAAAAAGTGTCATAAGATGCATCATAAAACTTGAATTTTGCTAGGTCTTTGACCAGCAGTTTTCCATCTTTCACCAACTTGGCATTTTGCTACTGTATGGAGAAAACCTGTCTCTCCAGTGCTGTACTCTGCATTGCAAATGCAAGCTGCAGTGCTGGCTGAGAATTTAAAATCAGCTGACCTGGCCTGACAGACTGGTTTACAGCTGTTTACAGAGAAGACTTCAGACTAATGTTCCTCCTGGTTGGACACTGCCCTCACTAAAATTGTGGACAGCACCCAATTTGTATATAAAGGTCTTCCCAGCTGTTAGTATGTAAATGCTGGTAAACGGGTCAGTTTAACAAGGACAACTATTTACAGTGTCTGTGGGCATTGTTACTGCAGTTGAGTACAAGGATTTGGGGATAATTTAAGAATTTCAACTGCTAAAAGAGTTTGATGGGTTTCAGCTGTGTGTGGTTCCTTACATAGTACAAAACACCTGTGCAGGTTGAGACAGTCTGACTTGCAAATAAATTGTGTTGTGTGCCTCCAGAACCTAAGCTTGAGGCAGGATGTAGATGAAGTGAGTTTCATGAACCTGTTTTTTTAAGAAACATCCTCCAGATACCAAACATTTACAAGCTTCTGAAAAAGTAACTTCTAATGCTGTCCCAAGTGCCTTGAGATGGAACAACTTAGTACATTTGTTGAACAGTTGAGCTGTTGTGCTTGAAGGCATCTTTAAGTAATCTTGTCTGTGTAAAATGAAGCAAATTCTTTGAGCTGTTAATGAAGTCTGTCTTGCATGAAAATCATCAGATAAACTAACATCAAATAGTTATAAACTTTCAGTTTCACATTTGCACTGCTAAAATCTTTCTAAAAGCTCTCAATGTTTTATTTACAGTTGTCTGGATCCTGATAGAAACTACAATGAGACATTATACCAGCAATCCCAGCTGGTATAAGGTGCAAAAACCCTCAGAGGTTTAATATAATAAACTATGTTTCATATCTTGGGCTGTTTGTTTTTTGGTTTTTTTTTTTTAAAGATCTAAATGGTGATTGCATGAACCTGATGGCTTTTAGAGAAGCAGATTGCACACTGGGTCCACACTACCAATGTGTCTTCAAACCACTGGACTTCATTCAGACTTAATGAATGTGCTCAGAGACCAATAGGGCAATGTGTAGGCCGTGCTACCGTGATCTTTCTGTGACAAAGTCATGAAGTGGCATTTTTGAGTCATAGCATTCAGAAATAGTAAAAGCATTTTTATCACAGAGGGGAGACCAGTGTTCTTTCACATCTCTTTCCAAGCCTCAGACTTGTGATGACAGAATCTGAAGTAGATGAAAAAACTGAAATCAGTAGAACTTAAATTTGTAAGAGCATTTAAACTAAATACATAGATAGAAGCAGTAGTCTGAAAATACAATGCTTTATTTTTATTTCTCAATTAAGAAAAGAAAGGACTTGACCTCAAAGCTCAATCAGAGTGTATTGTTGAGTTTCACCAGCAGTGATTCGGGGATACGGCTTGGTTTCTTAACTACTAAATCTTGGCCAACATCTAACTGGAAGGTTGTACTACTTCTGTGCAGTAGTAAAATCCACATTGTCACTTGCTCCATTCAATTTGGAAAAAATATATTAAATACTGTGATAGTGCAGAAACATACTTAGCATCAAGTTGCTAAAGCATCCCACGCGTGTTAAGGAATTCCAAAAATTGCCCGAAAATCCACTTGTATAATGCCAAGTGCAATTTACATTCATCACTCTATTGAGTGGGTTAATAGTTACTATTTGTTTAGATGTTCTCTGCTAGTAAAAAATTTTATGGCTGCCTCATTTTGGAGATGATAAATAGTGCTTGTATGTGGTTTTGTCTCCAGCTATATTTGCTTAAAACTACTTCACCCAATCTGTAAGGGATGTCTGTTGGTCAGTAACGGAGTCAATTTGGTTTTGTTCTTTAGGGGTATCTTCAGAAGCTGGCCCAGCACATTTCATTCCTGGTGTTGTACTTAGTTGAAGGTTTGTGGGGTTTAATAACACTTCTAAACCCTAACAGCTGCAGTTTCATGCTCAACAACACTCACAACATGAATACACATCACAAGACTTACTAATTCATACAAAAGTGCATATCAGTTCTCAAAAGTTGCTCTTTGCAAGTAAAGTTTTAAATGTTATTCCAAGGCACAGGAGAGTCATTATTCCCTTTTTTTTTTAAATAGATGAAATTGTCTTCTATGTACAGTAGGTGGAAAAAAGTAATTTCACCAGAAACAAGTGCCATGGCTCTTCTTCCTGTGAATGTGATTACTTTGTGTTTGAATGAAATGCTTGGTGTGTGTGACTGGAGTGACTCAGTGCTTTTCCACAGTTGTCTGAGTGGCATCGTCCACTGTAGAACGCAGTGATGGATCTCACTGAAAGTGGGCTTGTGCCCCCTTTTAAAATGAGACACAGATGCACTTGATGCTTTTTGCCTTAAAACGTTTCCTTCTTTTTCTTTTGTGAAAAAAAATAATGGCTAAAAGCAAAATGAGGGTAGAGAAAAGGCAGCAGGCAAAGAATACTAATGGCTTCTTCTGAGAAATAAACAAGCAGAAGCTACACTGCTTTTCATGACTAGAGGGGCCACAGACTGAGTAGTCAGCAGGAAAGCCATTGTTGCTTATCAGGCTATTGTAAAATTTTACTGAAGGCTTTCCTTTTGAATCTGAAGTGAAGAATCCAAATCTGGGTTTAGATTTTTCTTCAGTCATCTTAAATGCATAGTAGCCTTTAATCTTGACTTTGTCAATGTAGTAGGCTGAGAAGGAAAAGAAACCAAAACAAAGTGTTAAGAAAAACTTATATTTCAAGTAAAACCTGCAGACTTTCTGGTATGGAGTTCAGATTTCAATTTGTTATCAATTTAAAAAGTATACTTACATAATAAAATATTTACTGCTTCTAATATTCAGTTGTCTCAATTACATAGGAACAGTGCCTTACTGTTTTTAAAAAATCCTTACGATTTGGGAATTTTTGGGCCCACCCCATGAAAACTGGATTTGTACAGGGTTGGAGCTGGGAGTTTGTTTTCCTGGGAAAGGCTAGATGCTGCTCTTAACTGAAGTCAGCTGCAGTGACTCGGGAGCAGCTGCCCATTGGTGCCATGAGAGCAGCTTTCCAAAAATTCCTGCCCTGCTCTAAACTCAGCAGCTCATCCCTGCAGCATGCATGGCTCCGTGTTACACTGCTGCACCCAAGTGCTGGGTGAAAATACTTAAAAATAGTAGGCCTTGAAGTCATGTGCAAGCAGTGAGCATAGTTGGGAATGTGACCCAGATTAAGAACATGTAAATTTGGGCATCTTTTTGTGACTACTGTAAATTGTCATGCTCTCTGAAAATTGAAGTTGGAATACTATAATGAAATGCCCTTTAAACAACCTTTTCATTTAATAACTTATTTCCTTTAATAATCTATTGTTCTTATGTTTGCAGTATGAAATTAGCATGGAAAATAAATCAGCAAATGCTCATTAGTCCTGTAGTAACTGAGAAGGCTAAGCTGGAGAGAGAACACTTTGTTCCTTGGTGTCTAAAAGTAATCTGAAGCCATGCTTAGCCATGAGTAAGATTTGTCTCATTTTTTATTAACTACTATAGAGGAGAAACCAGGATACCTAGATTGTGTTTGATGTCAGTTGCCTCAGAAAAGCTTTTGAACTCCCCCATGTCCTGATCAGGATCTGTCTAATGCTCACCAGGGAACACTGAGGGCAGGGATGTATTGCACATCTCATTTTGCCTGTATGGTTCAGGTACCACGGCCTTGCTGGTAGCCTGTGTCTCACTGCTTTTCTTTAATGATTGGTTGGAAGAAGAGGGAGGGGAGGGGTGAGGTCCCTGCAGCATTTCTCATACAATAAGCTGTTGCTGAAGATCATAGCCTTGAATGTTTTTGTCCTCTACCTCCATAACTCTTACTAGCTTTTCTCTAAAGTGAAGAAGTAGATTTCCATATGTGCTCAGGAGAAAACAAGTAGTGAAACAAGAACTTAGGGTTGGACTCTCCCTTCACTAGCAGCTGGTGCTGCTAGTGCCCTGCTGTATTTCTTCTGTATGTCCCTCCAGGTCTCTCTGGACTTGCTTGCACTTTCCTGTCCAATGACTAGTTCAGCAAGCAAGGAGGCTCTTGCCTTTCTTTGGAGAGTAGAAATTTTAATTGTCTCTTGGGAATTGTTGGGCTGAAGTGCCATCTCCTAATAACTTCTGAGTAACTATTCTGCTGTATGTGCATGCTCAGAGAGCTTCTCACATGGTGAAGGTATTCTCAACTGGAGGCAGCTGTAGCTGCATTCTGTGCAAGGCACTTGTTCCTGTTCCTTTGTGTTGTAGCTGCCCTGAGTGTCTCCCTCAGGGGGCTCAGTGCTGCTTGCTCCAGGGCAAGACTTAGCCCTGCCTGGGTCTGAGCCATGGAAATGGCTCTGGGGAACTTGAATCTGTAATTTACTCACCTTTTAAAACCTCTTGTACGTATTTGCCCACATAATAATTACGAAGTTCATCATTGTCTAAGGACGGGTCATCTATTCCGTTTGCTGTGATGTAAATGTCAATGTCACCGTAAGATTTTTTGATCCACCTGAGAACTTTGCGCATTCCCCAAGGCACCACTGCCAAACGAGAAGGGGAGCTCGGGCAGGTGATATCCTGCAGAAATTGAATGTCACGATCAAATTCATACTGGCTTCCATTCTGAGGTTCATGGATCACAAACCTGGTGGTGAAATGGTTCAGTGCATAAAAGTCAGCTGCACCTTTGACAAGCTGCTTTTCCTCACTTGTGAAAGATGGCAACAAAGTATATGAAAGGCCTTTTCTGTTTTTAAAGGTGATGTATTCCCTCATAGTAGCTGGATAGTCCCCAGTCTTAAATATGGGATTGGCAAACCAGCCTATTTCAAACTGAAGAAACCTGTTGGCAGCTTTTGAATGAGATTCAAAGAAGGGGTTGGCAGGCTCAGCCCAGTCTGAATGCAGGGACAGGGACACTTTGCCGTACTGAGAGGACCGGTACTGCTCATCATATATTCTCCAGGCCATGGCATGTGCTATTAATAAATTGTGTGCTGCCCGATAGGTGTCATTGCTGCTCCTGTTGTAGACGTTGCTCAGCTGGTTAGGCTCATTTATTGTAATCCAAAGTTTAACCAAATCGCCAAGTTCCCTAAAACATAAAGCCGCGTAGTCTTGAAAAGCGTAGGCAGTGGATTGGTTCAACCATCCTCCTGTCTGCACCAAAGGACCTGGCAGGCCCAGGTAGGTGTGAGTTGGATAATACAAGGTGACCATGGATTGAACATTGAGTTTCAGGGCTTCACTAATCACACATCTGTAATACCTAAGAACTTGCCTGTTGACCACTGACAAATCTCCATTGGGTAAAATTAGTGACCAGTCAAGTGCAAATCTGTAATGGGTGACTTTCATTTTTTCCAGGAGACCCAGTTGCTTTTTAATACTGACAAAATCTGTGCACTGTGCTGGTCGGGTTTTTAGCTTTACCCCTTCAACTTTGTGCAGAAGCCCATCTCCTGTGACATTCCAGAGGTACAGGCTGGAATCGCAGAACTGTGGTGAGGAGGCTGCTGATTCTGCCTGTGAAAATAAAAATGTTACAATGGGTTTTAATTAAATGAACATAATACCTGCTTGTAGTCTGCACTTCTGCCTGTGTTTAGCTGTCGATGAGTGCTGGGTGTCAGAAGGCTCTGCTTAGATGCTCCAGGGGGAAGAGGATAACCAACTCGCCTCTATGGGCTTTGTGCTAGTGGTCATCTTATCATTCTGTTCCTTTCTCTATGAAAAACATGAAAATTGCACTTTTTTGTTTTCAATTACACATGGGCATTTGCCCTGCCACCAGAGTGAACTCGATCGGGGAGACCTGTGTGAAAACATGCCATGTAGGCTGACATGGCATGTTTTCACACAGGTCTCCCCGATCGAGTTCACTCTGGTCATGCACGCAGCACTTCTCAGGCAGCTGCCAGGAGAGTGGGTGGTGAGAACAAGCACCAGGGGCTGTACGTGGCAGGCACGAATTGTTCTGGCACTGCTGCTGTGATCAGCCTTGTGAAACTGAGGCACAGTAATCTGACACAAACAGCTTGTAGCATTTAGTTATATATTTTCTATCTCCTACTAGTTGAAAAGGTTTGGAATAACACTTTTTTTTTTTAATATTCAAAATTTTAAATGCTTTTTGTAGGTTTCAAAGTACAATATAGTGGAGTTTAAAATATTTAGTTTGCTTTTTTTAAAAGAAAATGCTTTTTTGTGCTGCATAGTAGCAAGATATATAGAAGCTTAACTTTTTTTCCCCCTATGGTTGTCAGCGAATAGGTTAAATTACGGGATTTTGTTGTTGTTTTTTGAGGCTGATACTTGTCATGGGACTGTCTGTGTGCAATGACAAGAAGGATATCCCAACACTGGCCATACATACAGTTAGCTTATTTACTAAGTTTAAAGCAGAAATAGAAGTAAAATAAAGTATAAATAGGTCATGTAGGAACCAGTTTGGACAAAAGGTTTTATGATCTGTTTTCTGTTGAGAGCTTAGATGGTAAAAGGTTGGTTATCTTCACCTGTGCTATGTGTTTTTTTAAAGAATGGCTTCTTACCCACTTGTCTGAGTGGCACTTAGATCCAGGCCTAACCCAGGAATGTGTTTCTGCTGTAGACAAGACTTGGAGCCTGCAGGTCGCTCTGCTGCCACCAGCATAATCACCTTGTCCCTGCCCTTTGTCACTCTTTGCATCAGGCCATCACAAGCATCCCTATCGCCACACTGCAAACTGGATTTGGAAATCCCTGGTTGAAAAATAACCCAGTGACAATTGGTTGGAGCAACTTCTTGGTGTGAAATTTCCTCGTCTGATCTGCCACATGGAGATGCAAGCAGAGGGAGGGCTGCCCTTGGAAGGGCTTCTGCAGCAAGGTCTGCTGCTGTAGCAGTAGCCAGCACTCTGACCAGCTCACCTGAAAACCTGGAAACACATGAAATTGAACCAATGCAATTATGGTTTAACTTCTGTTGGCAGTGTGCATTGAAATTCTTGAATGCAAGGTGCCATATACCGTCATTTGTTCACAAAGTTGCTGATCACCCTGTTCCCAGTGCTCCTCTTAGTATTTTATGCTTACCTTGAGAACAGACTCGGTGATACCCCAGGAGAAGTCACAGGAGAACTGAGCTTGCAGGTTAGGGGTAGAATCCTTTGGGAAGAAGCCATTTTCTCGTATGATTTGTTTATAATAAAGTGCAGATGACTTGGGAATCCTTTCCTTTTTTTTGCTTTTGAAATCTACATAAAATAATCCACGCCTGATGTTGTAAGCATGTTGCCATTCGAAGCCATCAAGGAGGGACCAGGCTGTGTAACCAAACACATCTATGTTGTCGTATTTAATAGCTGCATAAGAGAAGGTAACATCCATGAGTCTTGTATTTAGTACTCTTGCATATATAAGGGATATTTATGAGAAAGGGCTATTTACTTTGAAAATTTTCTCAACAACTCTTGAGTGTCTTCTCAACATTTGTAGGGTTATTGACCCACTGTAATTCATTGCAAAACTGACATATATATCTTAGTCTTTATTTACTAAAAAAAAGGTGTCACTAATTCCTCAAGAAATTAAATTACTGTAGGATGCTTTATTTCTGCTCTGAGCAAACAAGAAATACCACATCCAGGTTTGAAGTTGCATTTGACAATTTGCCAGTAAAATAATACCAGTAAAATTAGAGAATCATGAGTAAAAATAAAGGGAGCAACAGTTGATCTGGTTTGTAACTTTGTCACGAAGCTAAACCTCTCTACCTTTATTTGAAAGATGTCTGCAATCTCAAACATTTGGGAATGTCTACTCAGCTGGTAAATTGAAAAATTTATTTTGTTGGCATGGGACTGTTAGTGACTTTAGAGAAGTAGGGTTGAGCAACCCAGAGACTGATTTAGTAACAAAATGGGTGCAGTGCATGCTGACTTCTTCAGGCAATCTTAATGTCCCTCTTGCAAAGGAGTCTAGATACGATCTTTTACATATAATATATGAGAAAGATGACAACACAACTGTTTTCTCAGATGTGGAACCTGATTCTTCAGGAAGGGCAGCAGAACCTGCAAAGCAGCTTCTCAGCGGACACCAGCTAACCACAATGCCTTTTACCCGTGCAGGCTCGTGCCAGCTGGCAGCCTGGAAGAAAAAGTCCAAACTCCATGGTCAGTCATGTTCACTGCCTGTTGCCAGCTTTAAGCTAGGAAATAAAATGGGATAACTCCTTACATTAACCTTATAAGGGCTGGAATACCCAAGGCAAAGCAGTGACCAAGTAGGGTTGCTGAGGATTTTGACACGGACAGGTGGACAAGCCATATTGTACTTGTAGTCCATCACACCAGTAAGCCAAGGAATAAAGATGAAGTTTTCTGGTTTATTCTTTCCCAATATCATCTAGCCTCATTTTCTCAGGACATTTCATTTTGCATTTTTCTGTATTTCCACTTCCTTGCCCTAGTCACACCAGGCTGCAACTTGAGCAGAAAGCAGTTTTGCACAGTGCATGTATTGATGCAGCAGAGTTCCAAGGTACCCAGAAGCATGGGCATAGTCCAGCTGGATGTTTTCCTAGTTGCCAGATGAAATCAGAAAGCCCAAGAGCTTGCAATGTGAGTATATGGGAAGCTGATAGACAAGGCCAGAATACTGGAAAGGAGATGAGGAAATGTAACAAAGCAATACAATGGCATGTATTTTCAAAGAAAGCAACTTCTAAATTAGAGAAATCACAAGAGCAAGTACAAAAATGTCTGAAAATATCCATTGCAAAATGCAGAGGCAGAGAATGTTGTAGAAGATAAAGACATAAGCTAGAATTGCCTTGCAAGTAAAGATGAGTACTTGATGTCCGCAGTGAGGAAGGCTGAACAAATAGAAGCAGACATCTAGGGACAGAGTAAGTGACAACTGAGAACATTTTTGTTTGTAGAAGCATATTGAATAGATGGGGATAAGTTTAATTGTCAGAGCAAAAGATGCTGTCGTACTTGAGATGGTGCATGCTGAGATTTTGTGGCTGTTTAAATGGGTGGGGGAAAATAGTACTATTTTATATATACTTGATGGCAGAGAAAATGAAAAGTTAGGCAGCTGATAGGTAGAGATCTGGTGGATCACAGTGAGAGTATGTTTGTAGCATTGTCTGCAGGGACACTGAAAGGAGAGGGCAGAAACAGGTCAGGATCCTGACAGAGTGTTACAGTGAGGATGAGAAAAGCCTCTTGAAAAACAAGGGCAAGGTTTGGGGCAGAGACAAGGGGTTGAAGGTAGGAAAGGTCAGGAGTTAACTAAGCTCCCTATGTCACCAGAGGTGGCATTCACAGATGAAGATCTCAATTCTTTTCTGTACCTACTATAGGTGGAGTCTTGGAGTCCTGCAGGAGTAATAGTTTTGGTATGGAAACCCTAACCCTAACCAACTCTAATCCAATGCAGATATTGGACTTTAGCTTTCTGGGACAGGGGCTATGGGTTTTTTCTGTTTGTACAACACCTAGCACCAGTAGATCCTGATCCATGACTTGTACTCATGCAGTATAAATAATTAATGATTAACTTTGTTGCCATTATCTCTTAAAAAAAAGATTAAATTATTACAGAGCTAAATATCAAATTATCAAAAGTGCTCTCTGAAAAATCCAACAAGTAATGTCTCTACAAACCTTGTAAAACCTTATTAATGAAGTTTTTCATCATGTAGATGGCTGTGGTGTCATCTGTTTTCACATGGCTGTCAGTGAACCAGCCATTCTCTGCAATCAAGATTCGAGGACTGTTGTATTCCAGTTTAATCCAGTTCAGTACTTCCCTCAAATTGAGTGACAAATTTTGTCCCATTTTTGGTAGAGTGTTTGGAGGTTTAAAGTTACTAGGACCAAAGGAAAATGCGAAGAAGTCAGCTGTCCCCTTTATGTAGCTCTTTTCGTCTTCGGTAAAGCGTGGCAAAAACAAGAATTCATTTTTCAGTTCTTCTGGATAATCCCCATCCCCATGGATAGGTTTAGCAAACCATCCGAGTACTCTCTCCATAGACTTCTGACATTTAGAAATGTCCAATTCATTTTCCAATTTGTTAGGTTCAATCCAGTGGGATCCCAATACTATGGATATCATCCCCTTCTGATAGGGTTCAAAGTGTTCTTTGTAGGTATGCCAAACTTTTGCATGAGCCTGATAAGAGAAAAACAGCATTAAATTGTAACTCTAATTTATTAAAGTCTCTTTGTGCACTGGCAGCTAGAGAGGCAGGTTGCTCCATCTGAGTCACTGCAGGCTTACACAGCAGTATCAGTTAAGGCACATGAATTACCCTGCACAGTTTAATGGGCAATCACTGTTACCCTGCAAGGTTCCTTGGGATGAGGGCAATGCTCAGTAACTCATGTCCTATGACACCTTAGGGCTGTGGCTTTTTGCCTTTTAACATATGTCTGAATTTCAGGAGAGATCCCAGCAGGGATGAGAACAGCTGTTACACAGACACTTTGCAACAGCTCTAACAATGGGATTTGAACTCTGTGTTCTAGCCAGTCCCATCTGAGTCTTTCTCTGTCAAACAGTGATTCCTGATATGGTTAAAATTTCAAACCATCTTTACAATTATTCCATCAATTATGCATCTCATATGATATTTCAGTTGTCAGTGGTGACTGTCTGCTCCTAACTGCTCTGTGCTCCAGGGCTTACCTGGACTTACTCTGATCAAACCACAGCCATCCCATCCCTCTTCCTGGGATTTAGTTGTTTTACTTTGGCCTAGTCATATGAGCAGGTGTTCAAGTTTTGATGTTTGCACAATCCCTAAATGTAAAACCTTGGGCAAAGGACCCAGCTGTGAAGTTAGAACCGAAATGTCAGCTTTCACAGTTCTGAGTGAGAATTTTGTTCAAGATTTTAGTTAATTTCTTCTTTGAAATGGCCACTGCACTGTACCACATCTTAATACCACTTTTCTGATTATCATCATGTTTTAGAAAGTGTGTCATTATCATACATCACAATTAGCTTCAAATGTCACATTATTAATTACTTAAATAAGGGCATACAGCAGACGAAACCAGAAATAAATGGGAGATTGAGGAACCACTAGCATTGTCAAAGTCCTATAAGGAAATGGGACAGCTAGGTCAGAGAAGAGTGAGTCTGGACTGCAGTGTGAATCACATCAGGTGATCTGACACAGGAGAGGGGAGCTGACCTCTCCCAGCCGAAGAGTTGTAAAGTAACTCAGGGTTTACCTTATGCCTGTAGTGTGGTGTTGTGCTCTTAAGCTGGAAAGAAAATAATAGTTTGCACCCAGAAAAAAACATTAGGAGCATTGTGAAACAATGAGTGCTAAGTTAGATTGTCATCATTACTATGCCAAACAGCATTGCTTACCTTTGACAATAATTTCAGTTAATTTATCTAGAAACACACAGCCTTGACAGTTGAAAAAACTCCAAAAGGCCTGATGTCAGGTAGGTATTTGTTTAAGCTGGGGAGTACCAAAGAATTACAGTTTGTGAAATTTTGTATATCAGTTGTTTATGGTTTCTAAGGTCATGCTCGTAACATTTGTTCAAGGTCTGTCTTTGAAAATACTGATAAAGTGACATTAACCTTTGAAATGCAGGTTCTGTAGCTGAAGAATGAAGCCAGCAAAAATGGACTCGAGGCAAATTGCAAGATAGAATTAAACTATTATAAAATGGATTTCTTAGTAGTCTTATCAGAAAATTTAAGTGGCCAGTGCCATCTCCTCAGTTGCCCTCCTGAAAATCCCTCCAGCCTGGGGTGACTGCTGGGGCCAGGCATACTTTGTGCTCTGCCTTTAGTGTTTTCTCACCTGGTTTGTACAGTTTCTCTCCAGACACAGCCCACGAACACCACTGTTGAATGAGAGGCATATGGCTGCATTGGCTTAACAAGAAACCCCCAGCTGCACTCAGCTGTATAATGCACAGTGCCAAGTACCATGACAATAGTGCCAAGTCAATCATAGCAATCACACTTCTCTAGGTGAAGTGGAGAAAGACAAATTTGCCAAAAAACCAGCTGATTAGAATACAATAGTGACATGTAAAAGCCAATCCTATTCATACACATCTTCAGGAGGTGATTAGAAGAAAATAAAGTTACTATTAAAAATAATGTGTACAGCAGAGAATACAGCCACAGATACAACTCTAGAGGAGCAGACCTCAAGTATAAATAAGTACATTTAATATGAGTCAAGATAGAATCCTTATATACAAATTTGTATGTATCACTGATGACTTAATTCTGAGGATTAACTCATATAAAAAAATTGGCACTGTCTATAGTAAGGGTTTTACAGACACAGTAGACACAATATAATTTGCTTGACTATAAATCTATTTTGAGTTGTTAATTATCTGTAAAGAAGCTTAGCATTCTCAGATAGAAGGTGTTTGCTAAATGCAAACTATTGTTGATGGAATCAGGTGATTCATATAATTTGTTTTCTAAGACAAGATATGAAACAAACATCAATTTAAAAGCCG
The DNA here is from genome assembly GCA_013399835.1 of Leptocoma aspasia. Classification (NCBI taxonomy): domain Eukaryota; kingdom Metazoa; phylum Chordata; class Aves; order Passeriformes; family Nectariniidae; genus Leptocoma; species Leptocoma aspasia. The sequence continues at coordinate 211,315 of VXAX01007452.1, read as the reverse complement.
TATCATACATCAAATTGAGTATTTTCAGTAAATCTTGACTAATCTTTTTTCAGTTATAGTTTAATCGCTAATCTTTCACTTTTCTTGTTAGAGCAAGGACAAATGTCAAGGCTAAATACACATTTAAAGTAGGATCAATATTGGGTATTTATTCTAGATATGTATGACTCATTAATTTCAGCATATTTTCCTGGTATTAATGTAGAAAATATTCCCTAGTCTTGAAAGTCACAGACAATGCTATGTCAGTTAATACTAACCCTGTAAAAAGGCTAGAAAAGTCAACTTAATAAACTTAAGACAACAGTATTTCTTTTTGAACTATTCTCATACTCCTTCAAATGCTGATCCTGTAATTTAAAATAGGCATATGCAAAGAGCTTTCAATAGAGCAATACTTTCAAATTCTTAAGATACTTTAGTCAAGCAATTTTTCTTTGCACAGCAATGAGTATACAAAACAATGTCAGGGGTATATGGAGTTATTTTAGTGTGCTGGAAATCAAGAACATTTAGGAAAACTAGAATTGAAAAAATTATGATAAAATTATTTGGGCTTTTTGTTTACTTGTTTGATGTTTACACCATGAAGAACTAGAATATAGTCTGATGATGATGATGTTGCAGTTCAGAAGAAGGGCAGGGGTGTGTGGCTTATTTGGAGAGTGTATTTCCATTCAAGGCTTTTTTGGTCTGTGGTAAAGATGCCCCATAGTCAGTAGAGCTAAAGTAGAACTAAACCCTTTCTTTTGCAAGCTGAATCTCAATCCCTGTGAAGGATTGCCTGCATCTCGAGATGCAGGCGACTATACTTCTTGAGAGGGTGTTATGAAGGACTGAGGCTTTAGTACCATAATTTGTTCTGTGTTAACTGTCCTGCATTTGGATTGTGTTTTCCCTAATGATTACCAAGAAATCTAAGACAGCTAACCTGAAAATAACAAATCATCAAAAACTATGAATCAGTGCTGTATTTTACATCATTACTGATGGCAACTGCTATTTGAAAAATCTTCCAGCAGAGACATTTACAAGCACAGATGATTCTGGTGTCCACCCTGGAGCCATACTTGATGGAGATGGATTTCCCTTCTCCTGTAAGAAATACAGGTGCTGGTGTAGTTTCATCTTTCTGCATCCTGAGGAAATAAGTCTCCTTTGGGGGAAGGGAAGGAAGTATTTGGCAGGACATAGAGGTAATAATTATTTCCCATTCATGAAGTAGAAATTTGTTTTTAAGGAGAATGAATTCCAGGACTTTCCTGAGGCACACTCATCCACAGATCCCAAAGTCAGCTGTGTCCATGAAGAGATCCTGGCATAGTGAGATCTATCAAAGAGCAGTTGGGCACAGAAAAGAACCTGATCTGCAATGGACCTATAGGGAGACACCAGGCTTGAAAGTGAATTTATTACTTTTTCCAAGTATGTGGTGATGACATCTTTTAGGGAGACCTAATTGTGACATTTCTCTCCTGGGCTTTTCTGCCAGATGGAAAGGAGTGTGAATAATCTTTAACAGGAAATAATAATAATTAAAAAAAAGAGCCCCTTTCTGCCTACTAGCAAAGGCAGAACTTCCTGGAGGACACTGATACAGAGGAGGAAGAGAAGACAGGTTGGTCTGCCCTTGTGATATTTACAAATCTCAATCCAAGTATGAAAGAACATAACTAGACATAGAGAAAATGGTAATAATATATCAGGTCTACATCTCACATAGGTCCAGCCACAATGACTGCTTTGTATTTTCTTGCTTCTTGTCAGATTTATTTACTGATAAATCAAAGAAATCCATCTAATTTTTCTGTGTGCCATTTTTTTCTTCTCTGCTTCAGTATGACATCTGCCTCAGGAACAAGCCCATAGTTTTATTTTCTTTGGTGTGTCTTTCAAATGTTGCATAGCAAGTTACCTGTTATCATTAATTGTTTTCTGATGTTGCCTTTGTGAAGTGCAGTGTCCTTTAATGAAGAACAGAAATATACTTTTGATGGCCACTCTCCATCTGGTATAAGATTCCACATGCTTCTTTTATTACTCATAATGACCATAAAATTGAAGAGGGATTTATCTGAGAGAATCCCTTAGCAATTTATAATTAATAAGCATCAAAGTTCAGATTCCTAATAATTTCCATAGAGGAAATTCCATATCAAGTCCTTTGAAATAGTAGCAGTGCTTATCCTCTGTGTATGAACAGAATACATAGTAACATGCAAATACATTTTTAAAATTGAAATTTTTTTAAACTGAAATTTTTAAGTCTTCTGGATTATTTTCCCAATGTGGATCTCCTAAGCACCCTGCTTAGCAGCCTTTGATTCTGCATTCACTCCCTCTCTTTATAGATCTTGAATAGAAAGGCCTGTGCAAAAGGCAGGGCTGTCTCTTAAGTAGATGTGTTTGGGGCAGGAGGTGATTCAGCATCAGCAATGCCTTATGCCAGGCAACACACAGAGCTCTGGGGCTGGATGAAGACAGACCAACCCTACTTTTGTTGGAAAGCCTTAATAAGATCATTATTTGCTTAGTTACCCACATGAATTCATTCATGGAAGCAGATAATTTTTTAATCAGTTCTAAAATGCATCTCATCATGGAGATGGTCCTTGAGGTCCTCTTTGAACCTGATATTCTATGAACTTTTCCATATGCCAGCCAGTTTTTGGGTTTTAAGACACTGTATTGTTTTTGAAAGCAATAAAATTGATTGTTTAAAACTAAGAGAAATTTCTTCAGTCCTTTTCTAGGGACACAAAGCTCTCCAGCAACTTTCAAATTGTTCTTACAATAAAATAGTCCAAAGTCCAAAAAAGCAGAGGTTTATGGTCTGTTATATTGTTTTTGTGATTCTATTAAACTTAGCTTCAGGTTATGATTAATACATCACGAAAAAGCACTCCTTTATATAAACAGTGATATACTGATAACACCATGACTGCAATAATACACAAGGAAATTAAACTAAAAGTAGGATTCATGTGAGAGCTGCATTTAATTTCTCCAAAGATACTACAAAAAGGCTTGAGAATGATTTTCAGCTAACAGTGGCCAGAATAGCTTCATTTCAGCATTACAGACCTGTTTTTCCTGCTCTGTATATTTAATAGATGGACCTGGTTTGTGCACAGGGTGGCATTGAGGACCGTGTCTGCTGTCAACAGCCTGTCCAAAAATGAAGCCTTGACATGGACAAGAACGTGGTTCTTCCTAAAGCTGATGACATGAATGGCAATCTTTTCAAGAACTTTAACAGGCTTTGCCTCACACTGCCAAAGTCTGACATTTTGGTTGATCTTTTATTTTTGGGATAATGTTTTTTGTTTGCAGTGGGAAATTAGAAGGTAGCCATAATACAATGTCTGAGAAACAGACCAGTATATACTGGTCATGAAATAAAAAACCCATGTGAAATCTCTTTAAAGAGAGAATCTTAAAACTTTTCTTGATTCTCAAAGCAGAGATATTTCACAACACATGAATCCTGATTGTGCATCAATACATTCTATTAATACTGCATTGTCAACAATGCAAAATGAGCTGAACATTTAAACTCACACAAAAACCTTTGAGCAAGATTCTGGCTAGTTGGCTTGGAACATATAGTACCAGCTGTGACTTCTGTGGAATGGCTGGCTGCCATTACAGTTTACTAAGAGAAATAAGTAATTATATCTAAAGATGAGTTGACTCATATAGACTGGTACCTCAAGAGTTTCCATTCCATCTGTAACCCCAACCAGAAAACTCCAGTTCCTCAAATACTTTATTACAAATTTGAGATTTTTCATTGATCTTAAATCTAGATTTTTCAGAAATTTTACAGTGGTACAGGAGATAATAACTGCTAATACTTCAGGTAATGTCCATGGGGTTGTAAGAAGGGTATCACAGGAAAATAATTTCTGCCCAAGGATAATAAAACAGTAGTTAAAGGATTGTGTGCTGCTGATAGTCTCCTTAACACTTTCATGCAAGTGATTTATTTTATACTCTAGAACAAGAAGCAGCTATCAAATCAAGCCTGAGAGACAAATAATATTGACCAAGAAAATTAGGTCAGTAATCTGTGTATCAGAACCAGCTGTGCTTGGCTTCCTGGAAAATCCAATTGATTTTTCAGCAGAGGAGTATCGCTCCCTGTGTGTGGTGTGCTGCTTACATGGATTTTACAGAAAGTGCAGAGGCTGCCTACTTGATACTCCACATTTGATTGTGACACTCAGAAATGAAGGCAAGAAATACTGCAAACTTCTATGGTATCTTTTACATGCATTATATATAATAGCACTTGAGAATAAAAAGAATGATTAGGCATCAGTTTTCTTTGAGATGCTTCACAAATCTTTACAGTTAAATCATTAAGTCTGAAAGCCTGAAATCAATTGTGACTCAGGATGCTTGACAACTTTTCTGTGTGTATAACCTCTATTGACAGCAGTGTGACTTTTTTGAAAAATGATGTTCTGAAGGTTCAAGGCCAGAAGCAAATACAAGAATTTGTCAGTTGCAGAATATTTTAACTACTCTGGCAAATAACTTTTTCCCGCATGCATACTTATTTCTGTAGGATAAACCCATTCAGATTTATTTGTTAATTACATGTATAATGTATGGCAAGTTGTAGAAAAATTCTCTTTATGACAGTTAAGAACAGTCTCAGCAGGGCGAATTATATTGGCTGCAGATATGTGATAGTGACCTGCTCTGTAAAGTACTTTGAGCACAGCAGATATATAAAATATCTGTACATCATGGAAATAATTTGAAACTCTCAAGCACTGAAGAGGACATTTGTTTTTTTATGAACCCAAGAAGTGCCAACCTTACTAGTTTAGAAGTAAACATTTTGCAATATGACCTTACTAAGCTAGAACCAATCATACTTACATATACATACTCTGTGGCCAGTAAAATTGATTCAATATGCAAATACAAATGTATTTCCTTTTAAACTAATATAATAGTCATTCCAGTATGGCCAAATCTGTTTAACTAAATGTAAAGAACAAAGAATGCTCTTTAATAGTTAGAATTCATATGTAAAAGGTAATTTAAATAACATAATAAACAAGCGCTTTAAAACAAATAATTACTGAGTCAGCTGTTGTGACAAGCAATGAGATCAAAGTGAGGATTAACAGAAAAACTGCCTTAGCTAAAGGCAGTGATTTTTTTTTAAACATAGATCACAGGACCAATTCTTCCTATTATTTCCCACAGCAGTGCAAGATCAATTTATAAAATCTTATTATACTGTACCTTGATCAAATTGTGTCCTACTGAGTAGACAGTTCTTATTTTCCCTCTCTCTCCTGGAGCATGAATACCTGTGCCATACCCATGCCAAGCAACTAAATACGGGTTGTGAATTGTAATCCAATATTTAACACGATCCCCAAAGGTCTGGAAGCAAAACATGGCATAGTCATTGAAGATATCAATCACCGATTCATTTTTCCATCCCCCGTATTTGTCTTGCAGCATCAAGGGCAGGTCCCAGTGGTACAGCGTAACCACGGGGTCAATATTTCTGTATAGCAGAGAGTCAATAAGGCTGTTATAATACCGAAGTCCTTTTTCATTGGGAGCTGCTACCGCTCCAGTGGGGAAAAGCCTTGACCATGAAATTGAAAACTGGTAAAAAGTAACTCCCAAAAAATCCAGAGCAGACAAATCTTTGTCCAGCAAGATATAACTGTCACTGGAGGTGCCTGTGCTGTCAGCATTCTGGAACTCCAAGTGGGTGAAGCGGTCCCAGATAGAGGAGCCTTTCCCGTCCTTCCTCCAGCTGCCTTCCACCTGGAAAGCTCCTGTCCCTACACCCCAGAGAAACTCTTTGGGGAAAGTGTCATATAAAAACATCTGTGTTTCGCTCATTGGGCTGAAGTAGGAGTCCTTTTTCCACACAGATCTTCCCTCTCCAGCAAGCCCAGTAACTATCCTTACGAAAACTAATGTCCAAAAAGCAACAATCTTCTCCAGTCGTTGGCCACACATTGTGCCAGTTTATAGTGCCAGTGTTAAAAATCAGATTTCTTGTACTGATGCTGAAAAAATTCCATTCTTTTGCTGGAGTCCATGCTGTGCAGACCGTCTTAATTTGCCACAAGCTGCTGGAGTGTCTTATCAAAGCTTCAGTAAAAGCTTGTGATTGTAAAAGCCCTGTAAATGATTAGCCTGAACTGTGAGATGTAGAACGGGTCAGAGAACGGTGTAATTTATAGGGAGGTGGCCTCTGTATGGCCACTGAGACACCTACCTGGCTTCTTACTGCAGGCTGCCTGAACAACAGAAATGCTAGGAACTAGTTCATCATCATTTAAAGGTCAGTCATTCAGGTGGGATAATATAGGTGACAGAGGGTTTAAGAAGCTATCACATCCTTTATTTCTTGTGGAGCTGTATTTTGAGGAAACATGAATAAAATTCACACTACATAATCACCAATTTAAAGGAGATTTATCCTATCTGTGTAACTGGATGGCTGGAAGGGCCATGATCCCTCAGTCCTACCCTGCTCAAACAACTTACTTCTGCTGAAAAACTCTTCCTGGACTTGTGGGAAATTTTGTTGTGAACAAGAGATATACACACATCTAACTAACTATATAAAACCACAAAGCAAGTCAATATTTCTTTCAAACACCAAATGCAACCATTTCACTATCCTATATAAAAGTCTCCTGTACAGCACTACACACAGCAGCTGTACAAAATCAACAGGGAACTGTTCCAGTTCTTACACAATTTTCCTGGATTTCTTCAAATAAACACAATTAGCTAAGATAATTACCCCTGAAAGATGGTATTTCAGTATTGATCCATTTAACAATTAATATACGCAACTGGAGCATCAGTACAGCAAATATTTATAGAGCAATTTTGCAGTAGAATTTAATCTTTCAGTCAATTTACTCAACATAGTAATACTGATGCCTCCCATTTTTGTTTTTCTTGAGGTACAGTAATATAAAGTGTGTTCATGTAGTTATAGAAACTGTGTGACCACAGCTGCTGAAGAGCCTTGAGGAACAGCATAGAAGTATGAAGTAGCTTTGCATGCAAGAAAGATACACACTGAAATCAGAACATGGGGATAATTCATCACCGGAGCAGAGCACTCTGCTTAGATGAATTAGCCCTGCTGCCACATGAAGGTCCAGATGCCCTGCTGGGCTACTGCTGCTGTACTGCTCCTGCTCCCTGTGAGAGCATGCTCGCAGCACTGCAGAATGCCACTGACATACACCTTTAATTTATCAGTAAAGCTGATTAACTAATGCTAATGGAAGCCAATTTATTTATTTTTAGGAAAAACAACAAGACGTCCATGTTTGTAAGCATTTCTCTTCAGAGCATTTACAAGAAACGTTTTCACCACAGATGGAGATAAAAACTCCCACTGACATCTTCTGCACTCCAGGTCCCCGGTGGTGGGGCAGCCTCGTGTCTAACATGAGCCTCTCCTCTTACCTGAAGTAACTGATGTACATTTCTCAGCCAAGATCCTACCACACACAGACAGGTTGGGAACAAGGGGAGCAGACAGGGACTGTACAAAGTTGGTTTACAGAACATATTGACATGTTCCTTTTTTGTTCTATGGAACAGCATTTAAAATGCTGTTTGACAGTTATTGCATCATCATCATATTTCTATTTTGACATTTAAAAGCATTGATTTTATGTATCCTACTTCATGAAAGAAAACCCAAATACAAGTCGTTATCAATGCTACTACACTTCTAAAGCAGCTAGTCACCATCATTACCAGATGTTTGAGCTCCAAGTACCCACAACAGCTTTGTAACCCCATGGGCAATCTGTGGGCCAGGGAAAGACAACAGGCTTCTCCCCACTAAATCCAGCAGTGTTAGCACGTGGATGCAGACAGTGTGTTGCACCTGCCTGAGACGTGTAAGGTGCAGCAGAGACTGGTGCTCTCAGATGCTTGGTCTGTATAAGGTTATGAACTGTACTTCTTTCCTTATTATTGACATGACTGGGAGCATGCTGTAATCGTGGTTTGAAAGTGTTTCAATGTTTCAACCCTCTGTGAATTCAGTTTCTTATTGCTTGGTCATATTTAACTGTTTGGGCTGTAATTTAACTTCATGGAGTTAAAGAGGAAGAAGTTGAAGTAATGAGAATCATATAGTGACTTGAATTTGGAAGAAGGATTTCATTACTTGAGCAAAGACCTGGGGAAAGGAAATACTGTGACTGTTGTTAATTTGGAAAGCAATCAGCACAGAAGAGTGAGATGTGATCTGAGGCTGTTAGGAAGCGAGGCCGTGAAAGGAGGGGAAGAGAATGAATGATTCCACTGGCTCAAGTGGCAGAGTCAGGACAGGCTCCAACCCTCATGCTGTATGAGGACATCCTACAATATGATGCTGCACACTGGGATTTCCTGCCTCTGTCCATGCACCTAATCAATCTGGTTTCAGAATGAATCAAGACTGGGAGAAGCTGAAATCTCCAGAGCACTTGCTGATACAGATTCAGTAGTTTGGAAGCTTATTGATTATTCAGTTCAATTCTTACTTAACAGTTTTCCTTTTCTTTTTGCCTTTGCCAAGGCATATGATTCAAATGAAGAAAACAATTTTTCACTTGACTCTTGAATATGTACTCTCCTTGTTTTGGGGGTTGGCTTGAAAATCTGGGGTTTGATCTACAGAAATGCCGAACACATTTGTTGAAAGGATAGAGTTTTGAATGTCAGACTGAGTTGACACATTCATTCTGCCTAGATATGTAAATGAAGAAAAAGACCTAAAGACAAAGTTCACTCAGAAGAAGTGTAATGTTTACATTAATATCAGCTGCTCAGATCTACTAGTGTTAGGTGCTCAAAGAAGCACAACTTATGTAATTGCCCACAGCAGCGTCATGCAACTCCCTTATCTTTACCTTATACAGCAAAACTGTTTGAGATGGGATCAAGTCTTTCTAAAGACACATAATTGTGATGGATACTATAGAAAGCCTAATGTAAATAGAAACTACACCACAGCTTTATGAAGAATTTTTGGAATTTGTAACAAAATGCTAATTTCTGCTTATACGATGCCAGAAAAATTTATTTTCTTTACTAGAGAGTCTACTAAGAAAAATATTACTTATGGGATTCTTCCAAAATAGAGACTACAATCTAGCAAAGGAGTGTTTTAATGCCCATTATTACTACCAAAAAATCAGAATTTAACCTGAAATTTCACTTAAAAAGTTGGTTTCAATTCCAAAAGAGTATCAACATACCAATATACAAAAATGTGGAAATAAAATAAACAAGATATTAACAAAACAGACTATTTTTTATTTCTCAATACAAGAAAATGTAATTTTCTTATTAAAAACCTCCTCTCTCAATAAGTAAGACAAAGCCTTCGCTAATAATATTAACAGTAGTACTGGGCTTATTACATAGGGGAAAAAACCTCAACTTCAAGATTTAATATCTCACTTTTTAAAATGTATTTTGGAAAAAAAACCCCAACATAAAAAGCCAAATAGTCTGTGAGTTTCAGCAAGGTAGAAAACAATACTAATTTTGTAAAAATTATTTGTCATAGTTGTAAATAGAGTGGTGAAATCAACCGTACTTCAGGCACTTTTTAAAAAGCTGTAATTTTAGCTGGGTAATAGGCCTTTAAAACACGACCCATGATCAATTATAGACTCAGAAGGGATTTTGCCTTGATATTATCTTGCAAAGCACATCATCATACAATGAATATTCAGTTTTCTTTCCTGTGGCGGAGCAAGGTTTTTCCCACTTCCACTGGTTCCATAGGTATGTACATAGGAACAGAGGTATCCTGTATCTCCAGACCATAGCCAGGCATGAATTGAAGGCATTCCAGGGGCTCAGTCTGATGTCTCCATAAAGGGTTAAACTCTTGCCTCCCAAGAAACATGTCACAAACTCACAAACAGATACTCATCTGCTGGATGTTACTCTAGGTAGCTTTATCAACTACAAACAGAGATAACCACCTGCAATAACTCTTTTAGCATTATTTGAACAGTTTGGCTCTTACAAATGTCAGCCATTTTAACTGATCTTTAGTTCTGGTATCAGGAATAAAAAGCACAGCTTTCAAAGTTACATAACCAGAATTAAATATGTAAATACAAACTTATCACTGGAGATGTTTTTCTAAAGCAATATCAGTTTTGTTTGCATAGCCATTATGTTGAGTGCATATGGAATAACTTGCAGAACAGGCCAAAAAGCACAGCCTGTGCTGTGGGTCTGTGTTTACTTGCTCACTGTGTTCCTTATGCAGAAACCCAAATTCACAAGCTATGCTAATGCTGAAAATACACGGGCCCACCTAATCATGTGTGTTCATGAAGGAACGGTAGCAGTTTCTGTACAAACAGGATCTTACAATTACTTAAAGTCCAATTTCAAGAATTAAACAGGAATGGTAACAGCTGTCGTTAACAGCTATCTGGAATGAGCTCATGCCACCAAGCAGACAGTGAACACAGAGGGAACACAAGTGACGGCATTAGGGATTGCAGTATGAGACAAGTACAAATTGAGCTTGTACTCTCTGGTTGGTTTTTTTTCTTTGATGAAGAGTCTCCTAAATCACTGGCAATATTTGTAACGTCACACATTCAGTCTGTCTTCCCCATTCTTCTTCAAGTCCAACAATAATTAGAAGTTCAGTAGGTTGACAGAATCTAAACATCAGACAGTATTTGAGAGTGGAGTTGTTTTTATTTGGCTTGACCAAGTTTATTCCCTTCCGGCATTCAGCAAGTGTGTTCAGTGGAAGAAAATATAGATTTCATTAGAAATTATTTAGAGAATTAAGCAGTCAGTAGCAGTCAGCGTTAATTAATTCCCCGGTTTCTCTCGGACTCCTGAATTCCGAGCTCTCCTTAGCGCATGGCAGAAATTACCATCAGAGGAACCAGACGCTCCGACAGCCAGGAAGGAGGGGACCATCACGCGTTTATGAGCAGTTTATGACCAGGAAATGCATTTCAGTGCTGCGCTGACCCGGGCCTGGCTGCCCGCCTATTTCGGCTGCTCTGTTTGCCTCAGTGCCCTATAAAGAGACCAAAGTTATGGAGGCCTGGCACTGCTTTCTCGTCTGTTTTCACCCAGCAGTTCAGCCTGCCGGCTCGCCTGCTCTGCCGGAGGTGCCCGAGCCCACGCGGCTCCATTCTGAGCCGCTCCTGCGGCGCTCCCGTTCCCGCCGGCGCAGCGCCCGAGGCCGCGGGGGCGGTTAAACGGAGGGGCCCCTGCCGCCCACACACGAACGGGCACGGGGCCGACAGGGCCGGGGCCGGGGCCGGAAGGGACGGGCCCGGGAGCGCTGGAGGCAGCCGGGCTCCGCCGGCAGGCTCTGCCATGGCCCCGGCCCGGGGCACGCCCCGGCCGNCGGCTGCGGCGGAGAGGCCGCCCCGCCGCGCTCCCGCCCGCAGGGGCCGAGGCTTCCCACGCGTGCCAGGAACACGAACCCGTGGCCGAGGAAATGCCCGTGCCCGGAGGGGGGTGCGGCTGAGCCTCTCCAGTTTCCCTGCCCCCCGAAAGCG
>VXAX01007452.1:75765-199719 GCA_013399835.1 Leptocoma aspasia | reverse complement strand
GGCGGGGTGTAGGGCGCGGACCGGGAGCTCGTCCGAGGAAGGAATGCGGATGAGCAAACCTTCTGTAAGCGCGGTGTGCCGGAGTGTTACCGCTTCCTCTAATTCCCGCAGGAGCACACACGAGGTGTTTCTGGGGACGAGCTGGAGGGAGCGCAGTATTTGCAGAAAAACAATTCGATGGGGGGAAAAAAACAGTTTGAAAGTCTGGAAGTAGACAGTTGTTTATAGATAACGGTGCATCCCTCAGTAGGATGTAAAAATATTTTAAACATAAACATATACGTGTTCCTGTGCTTTCCAAAGTGCTGCTCACCTCTGCAGTCACCATAAGATGGTATCCCCTTTTCATTTCTGGCTCAAGTAAGTTTGCTTTTATTCAGATGGAGTCTCTGTGCACATCTTTTACTGGCTTAACTACATGTGTCATTTTGCAAATTAAGGTGCAACTCTAGTTTTGGATTCTCCAAAGAGTTTAAGCTTGTTTATAGCTTACACCTGGTGCTCTGCAATGGTGCAGAGCTGAGTCTTCTACTGTACTGACAGAGGTCTGCCAGCACCAAGACTCCTGGCACTATTCAACTGTGATACTTTCATGGTTTGTTTTGGGCTGGCTGATAACTTCAAATTTATGTAAGAAATCTGCCTCTCCTCTGTCTCTACTATCACTTTTTTAGAAAACTGATCTTCTTGGAAGGCTTGCTTCCTCCTTTCCCACCTTCCCAGGACAAAGGCATTCTCCTTCTGTGTGATCTTCTGAACATCACACATTTCACAGTGTCAGGGCCTTTTCTAGAAGGGACGAAGACAACGATCATTTTGGGGAGCATAAAAGTTGCCTCATCCCATTCCCTTTTCAGTGCTGAAGTGGCTGGTCAGCCAACTCTGCTGCAGCTGTGGAAATAGAGGCAAAAAGTACAGTGATGTTACTAATGGTGCAGCCTGTTCTGCTTGTGCAGTGACAGCACGAGCATATTGCAAGTCAATGTCACACCCTTGCAAAGTTTTTTTGTGCAATGCCAAGTGTAAGTAGCCCCTGTTAGCTTGATTCTGCAGCATATTCTCAGCTGTGCTGAGCTGCTGTTGTGCAGAGTTATGCAACGAACTGGTTTGTATTAGAAGGGATTTATTTTTTCACTGAGATTAGTGGCCATGACCCGGTTCCCAAGCAGCGAGCTACAGTGGTACACCTGAGGGAATGAATGCCCAGGAGCAGGGGATTCTTGAGTTTCCCCTTCTGAGAGGGGCACTCATGCCTGGAGCATCAGCTGTGACACACTTAGACCTGTGACACTGCTTGAAAAACTGCTGCAGTTACCACTGTTAGTAACTGTTCATTAAGTTACCCAGGCAGGTATTACTGGTTTCACTGAAGTGATAATTTAAATCTGATTTTAGTTAGTGCAATTGTTCTGGAAGCACCAAGTGTTGTACCTGAAATAAGGTGCATTATTTTCTGCTGCAGCCATTGAGGTACATTTATGAAGTTCAGTTTTCTGTATTGTGTTTTGAGGTGCAGACTGGATTACATGATGTTACTTTGGAAACTGTTCTGCCTTACTGAACACTAGTCTTGTAAAAACACTCTTTGAGTTACCAGTCTTTGTACTACCTAACAAATGGGTTTCAGTTTCTGTTTGTGTTACTCTCCCCAATAAAAGAGACAGATAAAAATCTTTTCAAGAGAAAACTTGCAGCCTGGCATGATTAATTACTGTGGTCTTCTGTTACAGTGTAAGATGGAGGATTTGAAGCAGTAGTGGGAACAGGCAAGGACTAGATGGCACAGCCGTACAACTCTGAGATAGCTGAGCAGCTTTTTAGGCCTTTCAGATGCTGGGCATCAATTACCCCCCTAAACAAGTGAGAGTGATCAGACATTTTTAGTTACAGCTCCTACCTAGGTGGAACTGCTCAAAGTTACTCCTTGCTGGTGCTGCTGCTGAGGCAGCCCTGGGGAACCACACCAAAATAGCCTTGCCTGTTTTAATTTTAGCCTTTTGGGCAAGGGAACAGCCATCCTGCTGAGTGTCTCCAGGATACACAGGGCAGGCACATGGCTGTGGGTTTTGGGGTCATGTCCTGGAAGGAAACTTGACAGTTCCAGCCTTTCCTCATTGGAATGAGCATAGATGAAAGCTAAACATACAGATTTTCCACCTGGTGGTCCTATATATGTATGGATGGCATAAGATATCACTAGGAGGGTCAGTCAGAGTATGTTAAATAGATAAGCCCAGGATGGAGGAAAGTGGTCCTGTCTGGGATCTAAACTTGTATGATAAATACTTATGTAGCTTGATTTCTGTAATCAGTTATGCAATTAATTAATAATTTATCTGGCATGCCTTTATAAAAAGCATGAAAAATCTGTTTCATGATTCCTGGATAAAAGCTTCACTGAAAGGTAACTTTATTGTTGCCCTGAGGCATACTTTTCTCCCAAGCAATTCTCTGTTCACTGTGTTATGTCAGCAAGGTTACCTTTTCCTCTGAGGAGCAGGATAGCTGAAGAAGATTGGTGAATTTATAGCAGAATATTGAAGAAGGCTGTGCATAGATGTCAATCTTCCTTTGTAGCTTAGGGCTGAGTGTTTTAAGTTTACATTTCATAAACCTTGTATAAATCTTAAAGAATTCTAATGTTATTGCCTATTCTCAAAACACCAAAAGGTTCTGCAAAGCTTCTGCCAGAATTATCTACACTTTAAACTGGTTCCAGAACCGGAATCCAAACTCAAGATCAAGTTAGAGGAAAAATAGTGATTAATAAATCTTGCTAAAAAGCCTTTGGAGAAGCCTACTGAAAAGCTTTAAAAATAAATTAAAGCAGACGTCGTTTTAAGCTGGGCTAACCAATATAATATATATTCTCTGCTACCACTTTTAAGGTATACAAGCTTGATGACTGTCATTTTGGGATATATTAATGCTCCCTCATGTAACAATTTCCAGGTAGCACAGAGGCTGGCAGAGCAAGGTAGATTTGCAGAGCACCTCACTTAGTTTACAGTTTTTAGTGGAAACAGTAGAATTCGCCCAGTGACTAGAACCTTACTGTTGATCTAAAATTAAATCCTCAAATATTTTAAGCTTTCAAGTAACAATTATTAAAAAAATTGTTTAAAGTCACTTTATTTTGTAGTGTTGTATTAGGTATTTAAATTATTTTATTACATGAAAGATCTAATGAGACTTGTTTTTCTCTTGCCTGTGTTACCTTAAGCCTAAAAGGAAGTCGGTAATAATGAGTATAACTGAGTAATTAAGTCCAAATATCTGCTTGGAGACTTTAGAGCTTCAGGTACTGGCTGTCAAAATTTCAGAGTTTATATATACCGCATTTATATTGTAGGAATATATGTAAAAAAGGAGAGTGTTGAAGATATATGCTTCAAGGCATGAATTCTATGAATGGAAAAGTGTGAAGTCACATTGAGGAAGAATGATTTTCAATCTACCATTTGCTGAATCCATATTAATATATGCAGTTAAAACACAAAGAGCCTAAATTTTTACGGGAAACAGCATTTCCAATTCTAGAAAATGGTTTTAAGTGCACTAAATGTATAACATGTCCCATCTTTTGTTCATGCTTTCAAATCACATATTCCATTCATTTTAAGCCCTAAATCCAAACTGACAGGAGTTGACTGTTCAAAAAAAAAAAAAAAAAAAGAGCCTCAAAGACCCCTTATTATCAATCAGACTTGATGCCAGTTTTGTAAGAATGTACTATTTTACCTGTGGTTCTCTGTAATAACAAAGAAGTGCCAGCTGAACTTCATGGTAGGGAATAGCTCCCAGCTGTGTGCAAGGGAGACCTGAGCCCCATCCTTTATCTGCTGCCTCTGGTTTGGGCCACAGGAGGTACTGAGTTTCTCTAGGATGGCTGCTAACCCTGAAGGTAGTGATACCAACAAGGTACGTCTTTTCTCAATTCCTTTTAATAAAACTGGATTGCTAGATTTTTAAAAGAGTAGTCAGATGTGATTTTGTGTGTACAATAGGGGTTTTCTAAAATTTAAGCTCCAGCGTCTGATTTTACATGCTTAGAAAGGTTGTTATGGTTGTATTGTGGTCAGGTACTAAAATAAGGTAACAAAATAGATCTTGGTGTTATTTTTCTTCATTTAAATTTTATAAGTTTCTTGCTGGCTAGTTTTTTAGTGAGGTGTAAGTTACTGTCTTAAAAATGTATGAGCAGGTGGAGAATGCAGAATGTGCCATTACTTCACTGTTTCAAGTTCCTGGTCGTTTTCTTTCCTTCTACATGGGACACTACTTCATAGCTGTGATAATCATTTTAACTATAGAAATACTTTGGTTTAGGGTTGCCATAATTAATCAGAAAAACTAGTTCTCTTTATACATCTTCCTTAAGTCATTGTATTTCATTGCTGCTGGAAGTTTGTCTTGCAGTATCTATTGGTGAAGATGCCCAACTAAGGAAGGAATAAATTTTTTTCATGATTCAAAGACTATAGTCAGGTGGTGTGGATGTCTGAGTAGCTACTTTTAACTATCTGGGCTTTGTTTTCTGAACTGTAAACAAAATTTCAAAATCAGTAAATGTAATGGAGCTGCTGAGAAGGTAACTTCAGTGCGCTGCTATTTTGTAGTGTGAAGAGCTGTCTGTATTTAAAAATTTTAAATCCTCTTTTCCCTTTTACTAGGATATCCGGAAATTCTTTGGTGTTGTACCTTCTGGAAAGCGACAAGAATGTGAGACTGTGAAAAAGAGTGAAAAAATTAAAAATGGTGCAGGACCCTCAAGTGGGAAGAAAAGGGAAAAGGAGACTAAGGTTAGTTTTGCTTTTCATATTTATGAAGTGCTTGGTTTCTTGATGCTGGATTGTTTGTGTGTCTAGCATTTTTTAAAATCATGGTTCTTCTCATATACTAAAATAACAGATTGTATGTCAGTTGTTTTTATAGGCATAGGAGGAAACCGCCACTTAAAATTAACTTCCAGCAGTAAATCTTTGTAGATGGTGAAGAAAATTGCTAATTTAAAAAATCTGGTTTGTAGGACAAAAGTAGGTAGAAGTTGTTATGGTTAAGTGCTAGTGTAAGAACAGGCTGATATATTTGAAGTTATTCTGACTCTTGGCCACAGTTCTCTAAGTAGGTTTGCTAATGTAATTTTTAGTCTAATAAACCCAATGTTTGTGCCCAGTAGATGTAGACATATCATAAAGGTGTCATGCTTACAAATGAGGTAAAAGTCTGTGGTATGGTGCCTGCTGACCAGCTTTTTTAACACCTGTGCAGGAAATGTGAACATCGTGTTTGTTGGGATCACTTCCCTAAACCTGCTGCCAAGACCAGAATCTTTAAAATGACAGATTAAAACTAGACTGGGTTCTGGTTTCAGACTGCTTTATGTGTTAGTCATCTGAGCTGTATAAAAAAGAAAACAATGGCTAAAGCTAGTTTTAAAATCACTTAAAGAGTGGAAGAATTTCTAATAGGATGGAATATTTAATGTGAAACATAACAGTTTAGAATTAAGATGCTACTTAAATGAGTATTCTGACTATATCATTTCAATGTGAACATTTTTTCTTATTTTCTCCATGCTGCATCTTTCCCCCTCCCATGCAGGAGTTAGCACAAGACCATTTGTAAATGTGATATTGGAAAATACATAATTTCTTTATAGAAATAGAAATATAGAAAAAACATAGAATTTGTTTGAAACTCATAAATTTGAATGTATGACTGACTAAAAGCTGAGAGGATCTGTTTAATGGTTGAACTAATGGACTGTTACACTTAGGTGAATAATTCGCCCAGTGAAGATGACTCCAAACAAAAGCAGACAAAAAAGAAGAGAAGAATAATTTATGATTCAGGTAGTATTCACAGTTGTTTCTAAATATTCCTATTTTTTGCATCAGCATGCAGGGTTGAATAGGTAAATTGTACATCTGAAAATTGTTGTGGGTTGAGTTTTATAAACAGTTCCTGTTCAGCAGTGAGGAATAGTAGGAGTACAAAATTAATATATTGCTGCTACCTTTAAAGTCTTGATATTGTTTGGAGATTTGGCAAGTTCTAACATTTCAGTAGTAGAACAGAAAAAGAGAAACAGTGCTCTAAGCTCTTCAGGATGGAAAACTGTGTGGTTTTTTGGTGTTGGTGTTGATGATTTTGTTTTGTTTTGTGCAGGGTGCCAATATGCAAGTCGATTGACTATAGCCACTCTTTTTTTTAGATATAATTACAATATATTTGTGTTTATCATGGAAAGAGGTAGACTCTGAAGGTTAGCCCTCTCTAACCCTTGTTAGCTGTCTCTGCTTCTTCAGTTTCTCCTGTTTATTCATGTGGATGCTGGGATCCATAACCCACAGTAGTGTAAATCTGTCATCTCGCAAGCTTTTGGGATATGGAGAATGGTTGGTGATGTAAGTGGCAATTCACCAGTGTTCTCCTGAAAAATCAGAGTACCACCTCTGTGGTTTCTTACCAGGTTTTTGCCTGTTGTTAGTTTTTGGAATAGGTTTCCACCTACTGGAACACATCAGGATAATATTATATTTTTTTGTGGGTTTGATTTTTTTTTTAATTGTTTGTTTTGTTTCGTTTCAGGTGTTTAGTTTTTCTGAAGTAAATTGCTGTGGCATTTTTGAATTTGTTGCATTTGTTTTTGGAAAGGTTGCTGTACAGATATACCGGTTACTAAAATAAATAACACAGTATTTATTGTTATGTAAACAAAAAACACTCTCGAGACTGAGTTCTGACCAAATTTTCATTTAGTCATTTATATGGTGGGTGAAAAGGGAAGCAGTGCTCTGTGAACACATACATGTGAACACATGTTAACTGTTATGTGATCTATTACTCAAAGCCTGTGTGTATGTGGAGGAAATCTACATTTCTGTTGTGGTCAAAACACAGATTCAGAAGAGGAGGTGCAGTCAGTGAAGAAGTCCAAGAAGTCACCTGAGAAAAAAGCAGCTACTTCAAAGCCTGGTAAAGTTCTAAAGCGGGATCCTGTTGTTTATATTTCAGAGACAGGTAATGGAAGAAATACATCATTATATGTTCACTGGTACTGGGGTGGATTATGTTACAGTGGGATGGATTGTTTGACTGATAGACTCAAATGTGACCATAAAACTTAATATTGAGGAAGACAAATTATGTTCTCCTTAGACAAGCTAACCAAAAACGCTTGGGAAGTTTAGCCTCAAGTACTGTAAAGTCAGGAGCAGGGTGAAAACTGAGGTGATGTTGAGTAGTGGCTTAGGTTGATTTAAATAGGCATATAGTTTAATGAGGTAATGCCTCCTTGCTTAAGAGAATTCCGTAGATTTAGGGGAGGCAGTTAAGGAAGTACCTTTAATGTAGTTTAGCTGCTCACTAGCATACTTTGAAATGACTGTTGGCTGCAGGTTTGAAAACAGGGAGTTTTATTTTACCTGGTATATAACCTTCCATGTCTAATCTGTGTCATATGTTGGTGACTGAAAAGTTCTTTTACTTCTCAACACAAACGTTTATTTTGTCAGTTGCTGCAGTGGTTGCCTGTGCTTCTGTACCCAGTCTGAAGCTGTAACTTCTGTCTTCTGCCTTCTGTATTTGTCTCTGGAGCAGAGTTCTTTACTAGCCACAGTACTCCCTGAGGAAACTGTGTTTGAGTTAAACAGACTTGAATCCAAATCTGTTTTGATAAAACATGGGTTTTAAATAATAGAATTTCAGTAAGGCTTCTGTAATCTCTCTTTGAGTTTTATTATACTTATTTTGGAAGAGTGGACAGTGTCCCTACTTATGGTAGTATTTTTTTTTGGTAAGTTTATTGCTGAACATAAACATTGCCTCCCTATAACAATACCATGCACTTTAAAAACAAAAAAAAACAAAAAGGGATTGTTTGCTGCAGTATTGCATTGTAAGTGTGGCTCAGCTGTTTTTTAATATACCTTTTTTCCTCCTTGGGGTCTTTCCCATCTCTGAGATACATTGTACTTACTTTGTTTGTCCTAGGTAGTTGACCTGGCATACTGCTGTACCACATCAGGTTTCAAATGAGCTCAATTTTCCAAAATAACGTGAACATTTTATTTCTCATATTTATCCTTTTACTCAAAGCTTTGATTCTTTTGACAGTTTTTCCCACAATTCTTCCCTAATTATAAGGATCTTTAAAAGCTTTTATCCCAGAGTAGGTAAATGATTAAATTCCTGGGGAATAAACAGCATAAATTTAGGTTTATTATGCAGTTCCAAGTTGTGTAATCAGGTTTTTCTGCATAGGGATACCATGGGAACATTAGTCAAGGTTATTAGTGAAATCTCTGAAAACCATGGGCTCAAGGTTACTCTTATCAAAAGAGTCTCAAGTACACACAGGTTTGATTTAACAGTGTATTTTAAAACAATGCCTTTATAACCTTGAGACACAGTGCTTGAATTTTGTTTACATTTTATTTCTATAAATTGTTTCTTTAGCTTGGTGGACCTGTCAAGCTGAGTGCATTTAAGTAGCATCAATACAGCAGTTGGCTTGAGAGAAATGTTTTACAAGAATAGGAATATAGACATATAGATAGAAAAGGTCCTAAAAATTTGTAGACGTTTGTCCTTTTCTTTTTTTTTTTACTGTTATGGAACCAAAGACTTAAATCAAGAATGCTGCTTGGACTCACTCAAAAGTCAGAATCCCATTCTCAAGGTCTCTGTCTGTGGCAGTGTTTGAAAGAACCTTTTGGCATCAAGAAGGCAGTAGAAGTTTGGTAGTTAATTGCCTCAACCTATTTTTCAATTTAATTTGAAACTTTCTTCCTCTTGTTGCTTGAATTTCTTTTCAGCTGATCTATGTATCTAGGTGGGATATAGCTTTCTCCAGAAGTGTTTGGGGAAATTAAACTTCTGGTTTGTATAAGAGTAGATTGATCTGGATTATTGTGTTGCTTTGAAAAGCAAAAGAACAAAGCAGGAATAGTTGCTTTTTGTTTTTATTCGTACATTTAATTTAAATAAATATGTAGTTTAATGATGGCCAAAGATAAAACTGTTGTTCTGCACAGTAACAAGGGGGAAAAAAGAGCCTTTTTTTGTTGGTAGTACAGTCTTAGGGGATTCGGAAAAATCCAAATGTTCATTGTACTTGTTAACATAATACTGGCACTGTTTAAAGAAGTATGGAACCTTGAGCTTTGTAGATGACCTGTTAGTGTGGTTTGTTGAACCTCATCTGGTTTCATCACACGTGGTTATTTAGCAAGAATTTTGACCTTGCTTGAAGTGAATACTTAAGCTTTCATATACATTGTGTAGAGGTAGTGATGTATATGTAGCAATTGCCTTGATTGCTTGAATATTTTTAAAAATAAAAAAGCCTTATTGTAGTGGTAGGCAGAATTATTTATAAAGGTAGAAAAATTTACATGATAGGAACTGAGGAAGTCTGCAGGTTACTGGAAAATTGTTCCTTTAGAGCTTAGATGACAGGACAAAAAGAACAGCTTGTAAAAGGCCTTGCTTAATATAGACTCTTTTAATGTAGAGACTGTTGGGGATGGGGAAACAATTTTTCGTCTGAGGTTGTTTAGGTTTGTTTTGTTGTTTGTTTAAGTGCTAATACTGGTGGGCAAAAAAATAGTCCCCACATCCAAGCACAGGTTCAAATGAGCAGCAGGTTGTCAGTGAATAAGCCTGTCTTTCACTGAGATATTTCATGGGGAAATAAAATACTGTCACTGGCACTTCCTGGGCAATACTTGTGTTCTACTTCTTATGGAAAATGCTGTACTTAAGTGAAAATGTGAGGAGGAGATAAATAGTACTCTCTGTGTACCAACTTTCCTCTGAAGTGTTTCATGAAAGGTCAGTTGAGAAGGTGTAGCTGAACTATAAGGGAGTTTTGAAATGCATTTGAGGAACAAGAGTGGGTTCTGGCAGAAATCCTCTGAAGAAGCAGGGATGGGTGTTGTAGAGGAGAATGCAAAAGTTATTGAGGAGTGAGCCTGATTAAAATTGATTTAGTTAAGTTTGGGAATACCAAACTTACAGTACAACATAAAGGTCATGTAATGGTAAATGTGCTCTTGTACTCAAACTCTTAAGAGTTGAGAGGAGTGTTGTATGAACATAGTGAATGTATGATAGTACTTAACTCCCTGAATGGGGGAGTAAGTGTAAACCAGAGGTGTGGATGACGTAAAATATAATCTTATTCTTATAGAAGTGGTCTTTTTTTCTTTCTACAGAAACTAGGATAACAGCAATATTGAGAAATAAGTGTAACTCTGACTAAAAAAAAAGGATTCACTTATCAGAACACATTAGAATTACTTGTCAGCCTGTATTTCAAACGTGGTGGGACATGAAATAAAATTAATTATAGTTTAGTCTGTAGCAGCTCTTCAAGCTGTAGCTGTGTTAGCTCAAGATGTTGCTGCTTTCCTCTGCCTGTTCCTATTCTCCATGCTGGAGACGTTTTTTTTCCCTTTCAGATGTCCTTATTGAGCTGCTGGACTAACCAGTCTTAACGTGGTTAATCTGCTGGATTAGTTCAAAATGTAAAAAGAGGATTTATGTTTGGATTTTTTTTTTCTACGTTGATTGATTTGGTTTGAAAACAGAGCACTGTGAGCTGAGAGGCTCAGTAAGTTGAGCTCCCTGAGCTGCAGCTGGGAAAAATTAGCACATTTATACTTGCCTGGATTGCTTGAAGTTACTTTTTTTCCTGTTTCATAATTATTCACGTGGCATTACTGAATACTGAATATTCCTGTCATGCAGGTGACAGGCTGTTAAACCAGAACATGAAATTTCATTGCATGGTGCGATTCAGATCTGCTTTTGTGAACTGGTATTGTAGAAAAGTAACCTGCTGAAGTGAATAAAAGTTTCAATAATGATAAGCTGGAGTGAGTTAATGGACTGATGCCTTCTAATTGCTTGCTGAGGTAATACACTCAGCTGTTTCTATGCCAAGTGCAAGCATTTCATTTGGAAGGAGTTGCTGTAGTTGATGGGTTTGCAGATTAAGATAATTTACTTTGGTTTAAATACATTCACCTTTCTTAGGTATTTTAATGGCCCCAAATCTAAGCATACAGTCTTGACTAACAATTTTGTTTGGTATGTGTTGGACCAAGGATATCAAAGGCTATGTAGTTTGACACTCAAATGTCTAACTCATTGTAGTTAACTGCATTTCAGTCTTGTATCCCTAAACCTTTTTATCTCAAAGTGAAAAATAAAGCAGAGGCAACTTCCTAAGTTACCTTTTGTAACTGAAAAATGCAAAGGTAAGTTTCTTTCAGTGGTGTAAAGGTGAAATGATTCAGATAAGCTTTATATTTTTATAACAGCACAGAATCTTGACGTGTCAATATAGGCCAAGTACTAACAATATAGGCCAGAACTAACAAAGGTTTAAAGTCCATGTTTGTAGCACATCTAAAATCAGTTAGGTTTTTGAGAAATGGCATGAAAAATCTAAAATGACTTAATGACATCATATCTAAATTTTTAAATGGAGGTTGCAACTACTAGCTTTTTTAAATGAGGAGAAAGAAAAAACACACTTTGCTAATCACACATAACATCTGTTCTTTGGAAGTAGTTACAGGGATTGAGTTGGAATAGACTTGCTGGCTTTTTTGAGAAGTGGTTATCTAAAAGGTAATCTTCTTAAAGAGTTACTTTAGGCAAAAGATGAGTACCAAACTCAATCCTGCCAAGAGTTGGGAGTGTTGAGTGCTGACCCGTGCATAGGTAAAGTAAATAAAGTCAATACGAGGACTGTAGACAAACCTTATTTCCTGCACCCTCGGTTTAGCTTAGCCAGCAATGCCTGTTGCTGGAGATGGCAGGCTCTGTAGGAACTGTTTTAAGTACTTGTGCAGAAGAGATGTCATTGAAAAATGTCCAGAATATTATCATTTTTTACAAGTAATGTAGATTTAATGATTTTAGGATGTAGTCCTTTAGCTCCATACAGAAATCCTTATGTGTAGTAGTCTACAAATACCATTCAACATACATAATAAGTACAAGTTAGTTATAATCTGTAGATGCCCTGCCTATATTTAGAGTTGGTTTTATGACATCGTAGTAGGAGGCTGTCCCTGCCTCAAATATTTTGTATCCTAATTAGAATAGGAACCAGGGAATTATATTCTCTAGTGATAAGCAACTCAACAGTACAAAAATAATAAATTAATAAAATTAATTGTTCTGAAGGCCCTCTGAGGATCTCTCCGATGCTGCTTGTTGCCATTGTCCCTGCCTGCAATAGATTGTTCCCTTTTTAGGTTGGCTGAGGTAATTCCTGTACCCAAGCCTTTTAAAAGGATCTGTTTAAAACAGCCTAGATAATTTTCATCAGGCTCAGTTAGGGGACAACCACAGATGTTGTTCAGTAATCAACAGGTGAAACCCTTTTGAGAAGGGGTCAGGATAAGAAAGAGGAAGAGGAATAACAAACACAGGTGACCTGCTGGCATTGGTTTATTAACATAATTGTGCTTCTGCTGGAACAGTCTATAAAATGAAAGCCAGCTGTGCTTGAACATCATGGAATAGCTGTTAAAACCCCCAGGATGACAGTTGTTTGTTGCTAGGGAAGTTTGTCCTCCTACATTGCCTGGCATAATAGATCCCTGCTTCATGTGTAGTGTTTGCATACAAAATAATTAAAAGCAATCTCCTGATTGTCGCTGCCTGTGTGTTCCATTGATCACATGATTAGTTTTCCCTTTGTTGCATGTACTTGATTTCCAGAAACCTCAACTAGAATATATGGTCTTGTGCTTGTAGTTCTGAGCTGATCCTGGAAAAAGCAAAGAAGTGTATGTTCAGTATATTTTTTTATTGTGTAGCACACAAAAATGGATAAATGTGAACAGGAAATACTGTTCTTGGAATAGTCATGTTCTGCTATAGAAAGATTTTATAGCAGAAAAGTCATCTAGCTGATGATGAAATTGATTCCTATTCCTCAGTGAAGTCCATGCCCCTCCTTAAGGCTGTCTCAAGGTTTGCCCAGCAATTGCTATAAGAATGCAATTAATTTACAATTTTTACAAGTTAAAACTCAAATTTTCACTTGTATTTTCCACAAATTATTGGCTTGCTTCTATGAATAAGAACACATCTTTTTCCTTTTACAGGTCACGTGTTGAGCAACATTGACCTGATTAGTGCAGCAGCAATAGTATGACTCCTTGGCATTTTCAGAGTTGTAAATAAAGTTGCTTTCATACTTGTAAGGAGACTGGAAGTGTGCAGCTGATTAACTTTGCTGTTCACTTCTGTGGCAGTAAGTGTATGGGAGCAGTTTGTTTCAAGGAAAAGTGTTCAGGTTTTGCTGAAAAAGTTGGTGTTTTATCAGTACTTGAAATAAGGGGAGTGCCTGGAGATCGGGTGAATTTGTGATGTGTTTTTGAATTTCCTGAATCTGGGATGAAACTGTAGCCTGAATGTCAGTCCCCTAAAGCCTCTTTTGAAACCCACTTAATAGAATCAGGCTGGTTTTGTTTCCTAATGACAACTTCCATGTTCTCATTCTCCCTTCTCTTTATTTTCATTTATCAGTGACTGTTCACAAGTGAGTCTTTTGACTGTCTTCAGCCACTGCTTGCAGTCAATAAATGCTTCTAATCCTGTCATTTCTTGGAACAACATAAAGCCAAGTTCTAACTATTGATAATACGTAGTACTGGCTTCATAAATTACTTGAGTCCATATATTTTAAAATTAAAATCTAATTGTATTTACTCTACTTCTTTCTACTTAAGAGGAAGTAATATCCTGTTGGGTTTTGTTGCTATTTATGGTTATAAGTGAATAATGAAAAAAATCAATATTGCATACAGATCCTCTGATAATAATGATAAGTAAAACTTGGTTTTTAGCATCGAGCAGTCCTTAGTTTAAGAAAAGCTGGGAGCAGGGGGGCAGAATAAGATTTGTGTAATTTTAAGACAAATGTAATTACATGTACATGAACTGCTGATTTACAGTAACAGTATATTTTACTCCTGCAGATTAAATTTACTCCTGTTAAACTGAAAGATTTGAAAGAACCAAAAATATTCTTGAATTTATTTGAGATAACCAATCTCCTATTCAGACTTGAAACTGTCATTAATTAGGAGTCTACGGCATCTAGTGTCCAAATCTCCCTGATACGTCATAGTTTGTTAAATTGAGCTGAATGGCAGTAGGACACTTACTGCTGCATTGGGAAAATAAATTCTGTTGAGAATAGTAAAGCTTTTACCTTTGTGTAAAACTTACTGCTGTCAGCTGAGGGCCTGGGATTGAATTTTCTCTTCCATATATTGCTTTGTGAATTCAGTTGGCTGAAATGCCACTTTATCTTGGACAAATTTTTACCTTTAGGCATTCTCAGTTTAACTGTTGAAACAATTTACCCCCTTACAGTTGCATCTTTGTGTTTATTTTTTCCCTCTCTGAACTTTCTCTCCCAGCAACAGGCAGAATCCTGCTTGGTTCTCATTATATTCTGCCTTGTAAGTGTTCAGTAGCAGCAAGTTCTGGCTGATGCCTAAAACACTCCAAAACACTGCCATCTGTTGAGAACAGGTGAAACAAAAAAGAATTGTTTCCCTCCATCTTTGTCTAGAATACAACAAAAATAAGAGATGACAGACAAACAGCATCTTCTAAACTTAGGGAAGTGGTAAGAAAACAAATTTTGTTATGAAAAGAAATATGGGGACTTAAATTAAGGGTTGCTGGAAAATGAACATATTTTTGTGATAATGCTGTCAATTAAATTCTGTTAAAAAACAGATGTTTAGAAGAGTCTGTGTTTATGATATGTTGAGGTGAGTGTCTAAAACATCTCTATTTTGAGAAAAGTAAAACTAGACTTCAGTTAGTGGCATGCAAATAAAACTGCCTCTGTTTCTGTTCCTCTCAAGTCTTTCTGCTGCTTTTTTAGTGTGGTTAATGTTGGGGATTTTTCTCTCAGTTTATTTGCTCACTTTGAGTTTGTAGGTGAATTCACAAAGATGGTGCTTTTATCACTAGTAGAAGTTTGTCCAGTGATGTTTGTCTTCTGTGCTGTTGTATTAAACTAACCATGTGGCAGTGATATATTTGGGGTTTTGTATGCCTCAGTGAGAGGGTTTCATTTGTATAACTGTCAGTAAGAATTCAACATGACATAAAAGTCTTTGAAGTCCTTGGTATTTATTTTTTGTTGATTGATGGATTGACTGGATGAAGAGTTTGGGTTCGGAATTAATAAACAGCCATCAAACCCTCTTTCATTGCTGGGCAGACCATGCTCTGGTTATTAGAGAAGACTCTGAAAAGGAGAGATTAAAATTTTGCTTGGTGGTCTGTGGGCTAGTTCTTAGTTAAGACTGTGTATGCCACTTTTCCTCCTCCTTTCAAACTGAAAAATCCATTTTGTCTTGCTGACCTTGTCTGATTTCTGTGTTCTGTGAAATTGTTGCATTTCTTTGAGTTGGTTTTGACTGTACTGGAAGGAGAGTGTGTTTAAGTGCAGAGATGTAGAAAGTTCATAGAATCTATAAAAGGGAAAAAGTGAAAAAATGGCATTGAAATGTTTTTGCTAAGACATTCAAAAACTGTGGGCAATACTTTAAAAATAACTAGGAAGCTTACCCAAGAATCCTTATTTTCTTTTTCTTTTTTTTTTTTTTCTGGTAAAGAAAATGTTCTGTTATTTTTCCTTGGTTTGTAATGTAAGATGGAGAGATTCTTAAGAATACATGTCTACAAAGCCTATATTAGCTGATTTGTTGATGAATACTATAAAGTAATAAATGTGCCTTCGTACTTCACATAAAATGTGAGATGTGCTGTTCAATTTGACATTTGTTAATTAAGGAGAGAGTTCAAATTTCATTGCTCTAGATCTTCTGTTTATTGTTTTCCCCATTTAAGAAGGGAGGGCATTCCTTGTGAACTTGTCTAATTGAGAGGTAATGTATGAGCACAAGTAACAAATGTTGTGTTGTTATTTCAGTACTGAATCTGTTCAGACTCGAGTTATGCTGTTAAAGTTGTTAAATACTATGTGTTGTGCAACTCAGCCTTTTGTTCCATGAATGCCTGTAGCTTTTGTTTAGGATCTGAGTTGATGGAACGTGCCAAAATAGTTCTATTGGCAGTTCCAATTTTAGAACTTGAGTTCTGTGTACCAGAAGTAATGGAATTCTCTTTGTGCTTAGATGAAGATGATGATTTTGCCAATAAAAGAATTTCCCTGAAACCGAAGGAGAATGGGACGTCAGCGATTGGTTGTCCAGGAACAAATACTGTAAAAAAAGAAGAGGTAAAACCACAAGCTAAAAGCAAACCCCTCTCTCCAGTGAAACAGACTCCCACCTCTGCACTTGATTTCTTTGGGACAAGGAGTGTCCAACGCTCAGAAAAGAAACTGGTAGCAAGTAAAAGGAAAGAGGTGAGTGTGGATGAGGTTCCTTCAGGCTGCTGGTGTGTCTGATGGCAGCTCAAAAGGAGCAGTTTGACTGCAGGGAAGTACTTAACTGCTGCTGCTACCCCGTGTTACTTACTAATGATCACTCACATGGAAGTTGGGCTCTGGTGATCCGTGTGTGCACCTCAAGTCCTCAAACACAAGTTTGGAATAGCGTTTCCGTGTTTGAGAAGATAGCACAAAGCTGAAGGTAGTATTTTCTTACTGCCCCTTCTCAAGTGACTTTCTTGAAATCCATTAAGTTTTCTGAGGTTGGTGAGTGGAAGGGATAGCTTATATTTGAGGGTGGAGGGCAGGCAGGAGAGGGAGAAGGTAGTTTTCCCAAGCTTTATGGTGCACATATTCATGGAATAACAAAGCACCAACTAAAGTATGGAGGAACTTAAAAATTCCCAGTGTATTGATGTATTTTTCAAGTGGGCCAACTGTGATAGCTTCAGAGATGTTCAGCATTGTTTGAAGAGTTGAGATATTTATATTATAGCTTGGTCTTGTTTTGAATAGTAAAATCCCATGCAAATAGCCTTGTTTAATAGTGTTTAGGTTAGAGATCTAGAAATTAATGTTGCGTGTCTCACAGGAGCATACAGAAGGAATCTGTACATATTAAATTATTATAATTGACACAGTAATGGGGTAGCTGAATGGTTGGTCTTTTTTTCTTTAATATAGCCTTCACAGAGCAGAGACAGCACACTAGATGATGAGGCCATTGCTAGGCAACTGCAGCTTGAAGAAGATTCAGAGGTAAAAGCTTTACAAATTTAATGCTCCATATCAAGAGCAGTTTGTTTAACTTAAAATTATTTTCCCTTAAGAAATTAAGATGGACTTTCCAGGTATGCTGTAACTAAGTGTAATAAAATTCATCAATATGTGCAAGCCTGGTCACACAGTTATTTTCATAGCCATTATTTCAGTTACGTAAATAGAATGTATCACTTAATCTATTTTCTCTCTATGCAGACATTCTCTGTGCAGCTGATGTGCTTCTAATAATCCTGCCTTTCACACAGAATTCACTTTCTACTTCCTCATGTTTTGGTAGTGTTTTGATGGTGTTATGGTTTTTTTCATTCTCTGGAGTGAAAAATTAAAAGTCGTTGCCATCCATGATCTGTTTTACTTCTCTTCTGAATTTTCTTGTAGTTGAGAAAAATGTGGATGACCCTTACATGTCTTAAACTTTCCTATTTGAATCAGTAATAATATGAGGGGAAGGTACACTTACACAATATTTACTTGCTTTTGGGAAAATTTTATTTCCCGTGTATATTTGTAATATTGAGTATTGTTTGAAATAAGTTGATTGTACAGACAAATCTGCACCTCTGAAAGTAAGGATTGAGAGTAAATGAGTCCAGCTTTACTCTACTAGAAAGTTAAATAACCTGACAGGAAAAATAAGATTGTGTCTTTCATTTGAACTGATCTTAGCTATAACAGTCAAGAGTTTCTATGCATCCAAGTACTTTTTATCAGGTGTATCTCTGCCACAGTCTGCTTTGCATTTGGTGGTCACTGCCCTTTCCCTTTCTCACTATACACAGGGGAGGTAGATTTCACTGTTAGGGACACACAGAAACAATGCCTGTGGCATACTGGTTTTATAAAGTCATCTGTTGGGATCTTAGAGCATGGCATGTGTGATTTCAATTATGAAAGTAATTCTGTTGTTCTCTTGTTGAAAAAATGGTCAATATTTATTTGCAATAATGGACACTATTCATGAATATAAAAGGTTTTCTCCAAGGCACCATATTGGACAGGACAGGTAACCAAAGGATCAGTTATCACTGGAGATGTCAGGTTCATGTTGTTAAGTGAAATAAAAATGAAGCCAAACTGACTTTGGTGGATTTTTTTTTATAACTAATAAATAACTTTCACAGATGTTGTGCACTGTTTGTTCTTACTGGTTCTTCCATCAGAGAAAATCAGTTGTATGAGTATAAATAATAGAAAGTTAAAGTATATTTGCTTCCCTAAAGTAAATAGAACTGACACTTAAGAGCAGGCCTAAGGGCAGTGGTTAAGTTCTCCAAAATGGACAGATTTTTTTTTTTATACATGTTGCTAGTAGTAAAAGAGAATAAAACATTAATTCTGGAGACATCATAATTTTCAACAGGCATTGTTACTACTTGTCCTTTGGGACTGCTTTTGATAAAGCCAGCAGGTTACATCTTGTTGCAGGCTCTTTGTTATGAGGTGCTGTCATAAAAGTTTGATTATTTAAAAGAAAAGGGTACACAACAATAAAAAATATGAACAAAAAACTCCTTTGAAAACAGCTTATACAGGCATAACAATGTTTCTAGTGCAACAAGTCCATTTTTCTCACTAGATTTAACTAGTCTTGCTTTCTGGGGGAGACAAGTAATTCTTCAGTGCCATTTCCAGAAATTTATTTGCCTCTCGTAGGACACCCTTTTTCTAGCTATATGCTCACTTAGAGTTTTTAAAAAATATATTAGAGTTAGAACTTGTTTGGCATTAGCCTAAAAATCTTTTTTTTTTCCTTCTTTCAGCTGGAGAGACAGCTGCACGAAGATGAAGAATTTGCTAGGACTCTGGCCATGTTGGATGAAACACCACAGAAAAAAAAGGTTGAATTCTTTTTAAACTTAAGCTTTTAGGAATTGCATTGCTGAGAGTGTTCTTATTTAGACACCTTTGTTTTGTGACTTCCATACAAATGCATTAAAACCAGCAGGAAAGTGTTTTCATGGAAATAGCATACTCACTTCTTATACTTCCCTCCTTGTCTTTCCTTGCTCAGTAAAGGGTGTCCTGCCTAATCAGACAGTGTGTGCTGCATGCCTCTGTTGGGATGGTATTTTAAGTTCTAGTCACAATTAAGTGAAGCGTGTTGCTGTATCCCAGTGGTGGCTTGGGACACACTTCCCTGACTTTGGCATTGTGTGTTTATTTAGGCTCAGAAAAATGCAGAAGAGCAAACAGTACTGAGCATCAACAGCAGCCCTAATACAACAGCAGGGTATAAGCAGTCAGAAAGAGGTAGGACACAGAAACTGAAAACCATTGCACTAATTTTTAATGTTAATGAGATACATTTTTATATATGAGCTCTTCTCCCTCTGCCTCTCTTCAAGTGAAAGCAACAGACTCAGCTGCAGCCAAGAATTACTCTGCAAAGACACAAACTAAAGCTGAACAGTTGAAAGGGTCTCATTTATCACCACAATCATCTGATGGTAAAAAGGGAGAGATTGCTGAAAAGGGAAGAGGTGCTCAAAATTCACTATCAAGAGAAAAAGCAGCTTCAGGGAAGGAAGAGAAGACAACACCAAAGAAGGAGAAAGTTTCTCCCAAGAAGACTGAGGTAGGAACTATCAAAATTAATTTACATGTCTTGGTGGAGTTTGCAGGGAAATAGTTATCATTTATTGTAGGTGTCACTGTTGTAACTTGGTACTTTGACTCTCCTGGGCAGCTTTTAAGGATTTGAATTCTGTTAAGACTGTAAGTTCCTTCCTTACAGCAGTTGTAAAACTGTGTGGAAAAAATTACCTGGCAAAGTGTAAATTAAACAGACAAAAGACCTGAGGTTCTCTAATGCCCATTAAGGTGTGCAGGTACACTGCAAAATCAATTCTGTGGTTTCTCTTGTTTAACTTTGCTAGAAAACACAGAATGCAGGAATTCTGACACTTAGTGAGTGAAAATTACTGATGTAAGTGTGGTGACCTTGAGGATCTGTTCTGTGGTTAGAATGAGAGGTGGCATTGTTTAGGGATTTCTATTTCTCTCCCTAGTCTACTATTCTTTTGTTATTATTGATATGCTATGTAAGAATAGAATTTAGTTTTTTTTTATCTGATTCAGTAACTGTATTTGTTGGACACTGGCAGTTATTGGCAACATGAAAATGTACTTCTTAATCATACAGTATAAAGTACCCCATTTTGACAATTAAATAACAGTTGTAATTAGAATGGAGAGCCTGCACCTCCTTTTGAGGTGAGTTTTTAACAGTTGTTTACTGATTAAAAAGCTTAAGTGTCTCTTAAAGTCTGCTTCATAGTATTTCTACTTTTATGTAAGTGTAGATCACAAATTAAATAGGATGTGAATTTAAAGTGGCAATTTAAGAGTTAAGTTAGCATGTACATGTGCAATAGATGAATCTACAGAAGCCTGCCAATAAACAATGGGTACATATTTTTTAAACTCTCACATTTTTGAAATATTTTTAAAAGGAGCAAGGGAAAACGTCTCAACACAAGTACCAAAAGCACAGCAAGCTTCAGTATTGCGTGTTAATAGATTAAAAACAAGCATTAGAACTTGCTTTTCCTTTGGTGCATGAAAATGTCTTGAACTGTGAAGCTTGGGTTTATTTTGCTGTTTTTATACATGTAATGTGTATATTGATTTTTTTCCTTCTCCTGACCCAGTCTATAAGTCCTGAGGACTCTGAAAAGAAGAGAAACAATTACCAAGCTTACCGAAGCTTCCTTAATCGTGAGGGTCCGAAAGCACTGGGCTCCAAAGAGATCCCTCAGGTAAGTTTGGCTACAGAATTCTATATATGAAATGGAGTGTTTGGTTAGACCTACTGCTGTAAGTGGTTTAATAAATATCAACTTAACTGTTTAAAGACTGGTATTTTTTTCCCAGTAAGGAAGAATGTATTAGAAAAACCTAAATTGTAATGTAAAGCAGTGACTAAATGTAACCAAGTATCCTAAAGAATTTGTATTCAGAACTTGCTTTAGGAAGTCATGATCATTAAAAATAGTTACTGGTCTTAAAGTTGAAGTTTGCTGTCACTCATTTGACTCACATGCTACGCTTGAAGCACAGAGTGCTTACAAGTATGGTCAGGTGGTAAATAGTGTGTGTGAAGTTTTGTTGGTAGCTATTCCCATTTGAACTTTTAGAATGTTTACCTAGCTAGATATGATAATCTTATTTGTAAAGTTTCATAGGGTACTTGATGTGGCAGAGGGTTAAAATAGCTGATGGTTAAGAGCTATTTGGTAGAATTGTATCAGTAATGGCATTTTCTGCAATGCTCTGGTTCTCAGGGAGCTGAAAACTGCTTGGAAGGGCTGACATTTGTAATTACGGGTGTTCTGGAGTGTATTGAGAGAGACGAGGCCAAGTCTCTGATTGAACGTTACGGAGGAAAAGTAACTGGCAATGTCAGCAAGAAGACAAATTACCTGGTGGTGGGGCGAGACTGCGGCCAGTCCAAATGTGAGAAGGTGAGTGTGTTCCTGTGCCTGGCCAAAGGCAAAGTGAAATGGAATTGTTCCTCTCTTAACTGGTAATTTCCAGTATCCCTGCCAACAGGAAGCAGTACTAACAATAAAATGCATTTTTAAAATGAAAAGTTGCCAAATGGTTCATGGCTTTGTTTTGTTTTTACTTCTGTGTATACATAAAACAGGCACACACACAGATATATGTACATAAACTCTTGTTGTGTTCCTAATCATAGTTTTTTACTGGAAAACACTTCGAAATGAATTATGTAAATCCTAATGTAACTTGACTTCACATTTAATTCTTTTGCTCCAGGCATCAACTTTAGGTACAAAAGTTATTGATGAGGATGGTCTGTTTGATCTTATTCGAACTATGCCAGGCAAAAAGTCCAAGTATGAGCTGGCAGCTGAAACAGAGGTATGCTTATAGCAAACTTAGGGGATTAGGGTTTTGTTTTTTTTGCTTTGGTTTGTTTTTAATTGAAAGGAATTAGTCTTCTGTTCCAGTAACAGTAAAACAACAATCATCAGTTTGACCTTTTAGGTTAAAAGTGAAAATTTTTGTTTATGCCTAAGACAAATAACTCTACTTGGGAGCTGACGGTTATTTTCCCACTCTGGCATTATTCTGCATTTTAGGTACCTGACAGAGCAGGTAATTGCATCTCCTTAGATGGTATCAAGTTGAAACAAGGAGTATTCATTAATTCTTTGGAATAAGTAATTGTGACTGATATCATGGTGGTACCCAGACAGGCCCAGGAATATGGAAACTGTGTTCACATATTATAACAGATCTTGTCTTTATGTGGTATTTGAACTAAGAATATTAAAGGTAATTTTTTCAGGCAATACCAAAAAAGAGGTAACAAGTTTTCTGTGCACATTTAAATTTAGGTTGTAGTGGCTGATAGAATGTTATTAAAATCTCTGTTAGCTCTAACATGTGGTGCATTCAGTACTGACATGACTTATTTATGCAAAGAAACCATTAGTGTCCCAGGGAAGAGCAACTCTAAGCTTATCAGCTGATCACTTTCACTCCCTTTGAATTATTTTGGGTTGATCAACTTCTGCAAGCGTTGTTTTGCAAGAGCTTCAAGGGTGTTTGACCCACTTGTTCCAACCTGACAGTCACCAGTTTAGCATTGTAGGAGGCCTCAGGCTTTGTGAATAAGGGGACTCATTTTGGAATGACAGAACACTTCCTGCCTCATTTTTTGGGTTGCACTACAGAACCTGGTGACATTGTGTTCAGCTGTGCTTTATTTCTGAAGTATTTCTGTTTCTACTCTTGAAGTTTTTTTAATCAATACATAAGCTTTGTCACTTTCTAAGCACTCCTGTAATTGTTTAAATAAATATGCTGTTTATTGACTGTATTTATTTTCTTTAATTTCTTTTTAATTTTTTTATTTTCTTAAGGCAAAGAAAGTGGAGTCAAAACCTAGAAAGACACCACAGAAAGCTGAAGTTGGGAAAAGGAATTTTAGTCCCTACAGAAGGGAAGCTAATAATAAAAAATGCAAGTCTACTCCTGAAAAAGGAGATACCATCAGATCTGTCAAGAAAGAAACCACCGCTGTTCGAAAACTTACAGACTTCAGACGTCAGACTGTAGAGGAGAAAGAAGCCCCAAAACCTAAGGGGAACTTGGTTTCTGAGGTTAATGAAGATGGCACAGAGAGATTGTTATGGGTAGATAAATATAAGCCTGTATCTCTTAAGGCAATTATTGGACAGCAGGGTGAGCAAAGCTGTGCCAATAAATTGCTCCGATGGCTCAGAAATTGGCACAAGAACAGCTTGGAAGATGGACAAGGTGACTGGCCTGGTTAATTTTCTCTGTGTTCTTTCGTGCTAATCATGCTCCTTGGTTCCCTGGATCACTGAGGGGCCTGGGTGGTAGCAGAGCAACTCTAGAAATCAGGAAATAAGGCTGCAGTCAGATGTGTTTTTAGCAGCAATTGAGCCTGAGTTTTTTTTGGCAAAGTAGTTGTTCATTTACTAC
This sequence comes from Leptocoma aspasia, assembly GCA_013399835.1. NCBI lineage: Eukaryota > Metazoa > Chordata > Aves > Passeriformes > Nectariniidae > Leptocoma > Leptocoma aspasia. The sequence goes on along the minus strand of VXAX01007452.1, from coordinate 176,006 downwards.
CCACCTCAAAAAAGAGCAGAAAAATGTGTCTCAAAAGACTTTTTTTCCCCAAGTCTTAGGTTTCATTTTTACAAGAAGCCCCAAAATATCCTAGCTGTGATGTATCTAAAAATGGCCTTGCGCTGAGCTATTGATTTCTTCCTCAGCAAGAGGAAATAGGTTAGGCACGGCCAGCAGTGAAGATACAGGGTAAGAGTAGGTCTAGAGGGCTGCTGTCATGTGTAGGGATGAATTGTCAAGGTCCTGGCTCTGGCAAGAAATGCATGTGTCAAGCAGATAGTTCATCCTATAGACAGACAGGCTTTTCTGTTTAAAAGAGGGTTTAGGTTTTAGTTCAGCCATAGTAGGTAGTGGGGTTTTCATGTGTGGTGTGTTTGGGGTTTGGCTTAATTTGTTTGTGGTGGTTTTGGTTTTTTTATGTGTATGATATGGTTGTGAGGAAATTGCTGAAATTGTTGTATTACATTAATAGCACTTTTTGGTATTTTTCAGTTCAAAATCACTGCAAGTCATAAACTGTAAGCTGGTTTAAGTTGCTTTTACCTGAGTAGTTAGGATGCAGCTGTGTATGCATCTTTGGATGTTCTTCTAGGGCCTTAAATGAGGAAGAATTCCAATTGATATCTTTAGGAGCATGCAGTTTGTTTTATAATTACATACCTAGGTAAAACCTGAAATATATATATTTTTTTTTTTAGCAAAACCCAGTAAAACTGGAAGCAAAGATGATGGGACAGGCTTTAAAGCAGCATTACTTTCTGGTCCACCTGGAGTTGGTAAAACTACTACAGCTGCTTTGGTTTGTAAGGTGAGTTCATAGTAATGGTTGTTCCCAGCAGTTTTGTGCTACATATTAATTCTGAATCTGGATACAGCTATAGTGTGCAGGTGGGTGTGCTCTGAATGACCAGGGTCTGCTCTCAGCCAGGTTGCACCTGCTCAGAGCAGGGTTACAGGGGAAAATATGTGGCTCTTTAGATACCTTTATCAGGTCTGAGGTGAGAAGGTACCAGTGGGTGTCTGCATTTCTTTCTGTTACATTGAGAGGAAGCATATCACAGTATGTTAAACAACTGGAAATGGTTTTCCAAAATTTTGAGCATTCAGCACTAGTTCTGCAAGTTGGAGAATATTTGCACTTAGTTTAGCGGGAGTCAAATTCTGGCAATCTTTTTGAAAGCCTAAGGTCATGGTTTTTATATGTCCAACAGAGAGATCTTTCCCAGATTTCTTGTAATTTGAATGGTACTTAGGATGAGAGAAATTGACAGGGCTACGTGTCCATTTCTAAATCTGAATTTAGAAATCTGTTGTATAGAGTAACTCTTAATCCTTTCCCCCCGCTTCTCCCACCGCCTGCCTTTCCTCCTAGAGGAAAATATTGAGCTTTGTGCCAGCAAGTTGATGCCACACCTAGAACTAGACTGGAAAAGGTGAATGTGCTGTTTTGGGCTCACTTTGTTTTCTCAAACCATGGTCTTTTCTGTTCTGGTTTCCAACCTGGCTTGCTCTCAGCTGCCTGAGGACTCTGCAGAGCATTTCTCTGTGCTCCACAGGAAATGCCAGCAAAACAGACCAAGGCTGTGTGTGCTCAGTGCTGTGTTCTGGCTGCCTCTGGCAGGAGAGTTGGCTGATAAAGGAGCAGCTGGGTTAAGTTGCGCCAGGGACTGATGGAAGTGTTAGTGCTGCTGGGGGAATCGTGTATTTCCTATTGATTAAATAGTTAAAACTTCTCTTTTCTGCAGCTTTCAGAGCCATGTAGTATGTTTCTTTGTTATGCAGCTGGAAATACCATGGAGCTTAGCCAGCCTTGGCTCATAGCTCTGTTTCTATCCCTGCTGGCAGTTCTGTTAATCTTCCAAAATTTAATATGAGCCACTGACTCCAATGCTTCCCCATCCCCCTCAATTAAAACGAAAGCCAACCAAACAAAAAACCCAAAACAAACAAACAAAAAACCAATTCAAAAAACACAACAAAAAACCCACCACAAAACCAAACCAAAAAGAATCTCTTTTGGGCCTATCTGTTCCACACATGGTTATATATTTCTTTTAATTGCTACAGAAAAGGAGTGTAAGGGGAGAAACTAATTAAAGCTGTATGATTTTTCACTGATCTATATTCTCACTTTTTATGTGGTTTATGTGTTTGGACCAGGAGCTGGGATACAGCTACGTGGAGCTGAATGCCAGCGACACTCGCAGCAAGAACAGTCTGAAGGAAGTGGTTGCTGAGTCACTTAACAACACCAGCATCAAAGACTTCTATTCTGGTGTGTCTGTTGTTTGAAGAAGATTTTTGTGGTTAGAGGAAGGACAGAGCTTCCTTATTACACAACAATGTTAGGAATTTACCTTGCTTGTCAGGTGGAGGGACCTGGCTCTAATAGGGATGGGTTCATGTTATATGGCTTCAACTGTTATATTTCTTCTTCAATTTAGAAATAAATCTTGCTATTCATAGAATGAATTGTTAATCTGCACAAACTACTCAAGAACTCTGCAGTTGCTCCTCTGTTCCATGTGACTTGTTATTGAGATGACGACGTGAGGTTATAGTCTGGTCTGTGAACATAGATTTGTGTGATCAAGTGGCAGAGATAACCCCTAGGATGAGGTTATCTTACTTAGCATTGGGTAAAACTCTGAGCAAGACTCCTTTATTCCCATCTCATTTTCTTATCCATGTTCATTTTCAGGTGCATCTTCATCAGTTAGCGGGAAACATGTATTGATCATGGATGAAGTGGATGGTATGGCAGGCAATGAAGACAGAGGAGGGATTCAGGTGAAGCCACTGTAGTTCCTAGCTAATGCCATTGCCAAGAGTGTGTGCCATATATAGCATAAGATAGTCAAGCCACCCTGTCCTCAACCCATGGTCCATAAACAAACTCTCTGCAGAGTACAGTCTGACGTGTTTTAGAAGCCTGTCTTTGTGTAAGAATTGTGCATTGGCAGAGGGGGAAAAAGGATACTTGTGTAGAAGAAGCCTGGAGTGATGAACTTGAGTGTGTGCACTTTAGAACAGGTACATTTATCCTAAGGTCTCTCTAAGGTGACATCTCCCTGCAGTGGGAGGTTCATAATGTGGCTGGGACTGTTGCTCTTTTGCATAGGCAGTAACACTGAGTACCTAATGTGTGGCAGAGGCAGCAGCATCCTTTGTTCTCTTTAGTAGCTCCAGTTTTAGCTTCTGAGGATTTCCTATAGTCATGTGCAGTACTTTGATGGTAAAGGGCATGCAGATTTTCAGCTTAGATGCAGGTATTTCCATTGCAGGAATGAAACTGAACTGAATTTCACCTTCATTAGAGCTAGCAAAGTTTGTTCTGGTAAGCCTAAAAATGATGCCTCTTGGAGCAGGGATGAGCTGATCTTTTTACTTTCTGCTTTTTCATTCTTTGTGGCAGGGTGCAGCCAGAAAGCTGTGTGTTCCCTCTGGGCATAAGCCAGGTCAAACTGGCCTTTGGAGAAAGGAGTCTAGTTCTGCAAGTGGACAGCTGTACTCTGGGCTGTTGGTCTTCACTGATTCTTGAAGACAGTTCCAAACATAACTGGTGGAAGTAGACAGTGGAAGTGGGTAGGCAGCAGATCTCTTGCAGCTGAATAGAACAGCAAGTGAAAAATGTGTGCCAAGGGTCTCGGTTTGTACTGTGTAGAAATGTGATTACAATAAGCAGGAGTGTATCAACTTGGCACCTGTCAAGGATCTGATTTAAGGCAGGGACTAATGCTGCTTGGTATGACATTCTAATTGTTCTTATTATCCAGGTTATCTGCTGTAACTGTAACGTGTTTAAATTCCAGGAGTTGATTGGTTTGATCCGACACACGAAGATACCCATCATTTGTATGTGCAACGATCGCAACCATCCCAAAATGCGCTCCTTGGTCCACTACTGCTTGGATCTTCGTTTCCAGAGACCTCGTCTAGAACAGATCAAAGTAAGTAGGCTGTGGCTTTATGGGCTGCACTGAATTACCATCAGTGACTTCAGTTTTCATGTGGCAGAGTGTATTCAGAATTGGATACACCACTTAATGGATCAGCTCAGTGAGTAACTGCTTTTCAGAATGAATTATCTGAGTTTTTCTTCCCAAAGCCTTTTGGATTTTAGATGTCTGTCTTAAGAATATATCCAAAATGGGTTTTTATAAACAAACATGCTCTTTCTTACACCAATGGTAAATTATGGTTTATGTTTATGGGAGAAAATTTGAGCTATACGTGCTTTAAAAATTTAGAAAAATATGCAGTGCTCTTTCATAGATGTGTCAGTACGTTCTGCTGGGTCAAGAATTCATAGGAATTCTCTAGTGACAGTTTCTCAATTGTGATTACAGGGTGCCATGATGTCTATTGCATTTAAAGAAGGTTTAAAAATTCCCCCACCTGCTATGCAAGAGATAATCCTGGCAGCAAATCAGGACATCAGACAGGTCAGTACCCATTCAGCATCAGTGACCATTCAGATAGCGGATTATGTACATTGAATTCAAAGTATTTGAACAGTATTTTTATGTATAAAGATCAGGCTGTTACTGCTGGAGTCTTCCATTTAAATTCTATTATGCTAAATTTTTAAATTTTGTTCTTTAGGTTTTACATAATCTTAATATGTGGTGTGCAAAAGACAAATCACTGACTTACGATGAGGCTAAAACAGATGCCAGCAGAGCCAAAAAGGACATCAAACTGGTAAGTGTGAAATGCTGGATTGGCTTTTACTGTCATATCCTGATATAATCACTAGGCTTTATAAGCATCTTTTGAAGTGAAGCACTGAATAAAGCCTAGGTGCCAAGAGCTATCCCATTTGCCACAAATAGTTGAAGAGTAGTATATCAAGGACTGAGTATATATTTTGATACACTGGTCTCTTATGTAAGATGCAATTGTGAAGCTCATACTTCCCATCGTTTGTTCTCTGTTTAGGAGATAATTCTCTTAATATCAAAAATAAAATACAGTTCTTAAAACTGGTAAAGTTCTAGGATGCAAATACTGAACGTGGAGCTGGTACTGATGAGTCAAGATACTTCTGGATGCTAATTTTGTTGATACTGTACTGTGTCTTACTTTTTGTGTTGACCTTTCAGCCACTGACTTCTTGAAATGTCATTTATGTAGGGCCCTTTCGATGTTGTCCGGAAGGTTTTCGCTACTGGAGAGGAGGCTGCCCGTATGTCTCTTATAGACAAATCAGATCTTTTCTTCCATGATTATTCACTAGCACCTCTCTTTGTCCAAGAGAACTATGTGCACGTGAAACCAGCTGCTGCTGGGTGAGTTACTCCAAACCCTAAATTGACATAGGCTTTCGTGTCAAGAAGTCGAAGTAGACTAAAACCTATCTGTATATTTTTGCTTTGTAATAAAGTCAACTTCTTTTTTTTTCCAGAGGTAATTTAAAAAAGCACTTGGTGCTCTTGAGTAGAGCAGCTGATAGTATATGTGATGGTGATATAGTGGACAGGCAGATTCGTAGCAAGCAGAACTGGAATCTTCTTCCAACACAGGTGAGCACTTAACACTTACTTTATGTTCTTTAAGGGGTGTCCAGTGTTGGAAGGTGGATCTGTGGAAGTTGGTGTTTCAGTATAATTATGTGATCAGTATAGTTTGTACTTCATGTAGTATTCTCTGTTCCACTGGTGATCAGAAGAGTTTCCCATATCCATATTGTTGAGCCCATGCTGCAACATGAAATGAAGTCTTCTGAAACTTGGAAAAGTTGGACTGTCACAAAGCATAGAAGCACATGGTGTGCATCACTTGTGCTGTTACAAGCCTGCTCTGTCCTTCCTCTCACCAGGGCAGGATTTCTCTCAAAGCATAGAGGGCTGAAGCTCAGTTACTGTACTTCTTCTAATGCTCACTGCAACACTTTCAAGACTTTTGCTTAAAGGATTATGACTGGCATCAGAGAATGCATTGTAGGTGAAATTGGAAGGCACCTCTGAATGTCACTGTTTCACCTCCCTGCTCGGTACAGGCCCAAAGAGCAGAATTGCTTAGGAACATAGCTGACTTGATGTAGATTGCAGTGTTCTTTGGAAATGTCTCCTTCACCATGTCTGTGTTGGAGATCACTTGTTTGTGTGAAGTCAGTTATTTGACTGCACTCTAAACTGGATGTGAGAAAAGGCCATGTTTTGGGGGTCTTTTTTGGTTGTGGGTTTTTTTTTGGTTTTTTGAGTTTTGAAGCCCAGATAACTTCACAGGTATTTTAGAACATGGTAATGAACAGGGTGGTGCAAGGGGTGAAGCTGTAACCTAACAGAGATGGACCAGAAATAAGCAATTGAGAGAGTTCTCTTAAAATAAGCTGTTTCCACTGTGGCCCTGTGTTGACTGCCCCTCTTCCCTGGGGACAGTGCAGGGCAGTGTGTCATGGTGTCCATGAGACTTTCAGTGTGATTTGAGTTTGGCATGTGTGTTACTTTTTCAGGCTATTTATGCAAGTGTTCTCCCAGGGGAGCTGATGAGGGGTTACATGTCCCAGTTTCCTGTCTTTCCCAGCTGGCTGGGGAAATTTTCATCCACAGGCAAACATGATCGTATCATTCAAGAACTGGCAATGCACATGAGTCTCAGGTAGTACTGACATTCCTCTGATACAGTTCTTTCTTGTGGAGTTCATTACCTACCACCAATTCCTTGCTGTGCTTGGTGCAAACAAATGACATGTTCCTGTGTTCTGTGAATGTGTTACTATGTCATTGGTGGCACTTTTCTCAGTGCTTAATTTGTACAAATCAATCACAAGTACCTTGCATTTTTCTTTTTTCCCTGAAGTTGTTTCTCAGTTAGAGATGAGTTTCCCCAGACTGTTAGGTGTTCAAATACCTTACATTGGTTATTCCCTAATGCAGTTATGGCAAAAGGAATGGCACAGTACAGCTTGTGGTTTGCTCTTAAGGCAGCTGATTGTTGATTTGCTGAGGGCCTCCTTACCTATTTGTTCTTGTCTTTAGAAGTCAGTGGTGCTGGTTAGACAGATTCACTTACTCAATACTTTATTTTCAATTTGACAAAGAACTCAGACATGCAAGAGGACAGTAAATATGGAATATTTGTCGTATTTGCGTGATGCACTTGTCCAGCCCTTGCAAGACTTTGGAGCAGATGGTGTACAACAAGCTATAACATTTATGGACTCTTACTGCTTGATGAAAGATGATGTTGAAAATATCATGGAAATAAGCACATGGGGAGGCAAACCCAGTCCTTTTTCAAAACTGGATCCCAAGGTAAAATTCACCAGTGAATTTTTTTGTTTTCTTCCATATCTTAAAAAAGAAATCCTAGAAAAATTGCTATGGTATGGATGTGCTTTGGAAAGGCTGAAGTTGGTGCACCAGCATAACCATAATTGATAGCAGCTTTGTGAATCAGCTGTCAAACATACCACTAAAAGTTCAGGGCTAAGTCCTAAAAGATAATCAGGCTGTGCTTCACTCAGGAGTCTTACTTTTTGCTCCTGGTGTAAAGGATTACTAGGAGTGAGTTGTGTCTTGGATATAGAAGCAGAACACAGGAAGGACAGGGAAAGCTGGTACCTTTCTACAGGCAAGCTCTGGCTGTAAGATCTGTGTCCTTCAGGCACAGCCCTGCCTGTCTTAGCGTTCTGCAGAGGAGGAGGGACACACAGCTGCCAGTGTTACAGAGCAGGCACTGCCTTCAGAGGCTGCCTTGCAGCTTGCAGCTTTCCCAGTCCTGTTAGACAGAACTGCCAGACCTGGGATGCTTTGTGTGCTGCTCCTCCAGTGTCCAGCTACTGCACTCCAGTGGTTGGGGACCCTCACCTGGTACAAGGTGAGCTTAAGCTCAGATTGCTTTTACAAATTAGGCTGATGTGATCTGAACCATCACAGCCAGGTCAGGTGCTCACGGAAAGAGGAGAAGCTGCTGGTGACTAAACCTACACTACTGGTGTAGGTGTTTTCCCCTAGTCTGAATATGCTGCTTAGCCTGTACAGTGCTGCTGAAGGGGCTCTAGTGTATCTGTGCCGAAATTATTGTCGGCCTAAGCAAGAAGCATCTGAAGATAAACACTTTATTGAGGATTATGTGGGACTTGTTTAAAATGAACCTTCACCATACAGCTCTTAAATATTTGTTTTCTGTGTTCTTTTGAGAGTGTTGTCTTCTATGTGTCTTTGATCACATCTTTCCAAAGGAAAGTTGATGTGGAATCTCTCAGTAAGTTGGTTAGCTAACAATCTATGGTTCCTAAACTGATGCTCAGTTTCCTTCCTTCCACCCTGCCAGGTCAAAGCAGCTTTTACACGTGCCTACAACAAAGAGGCACATCTGACTCCATATTCACTTAGTTCTGTCAAGGCATCTAAAAGGCAGTCGGGATCTGCAGCAACCTTAGATCTGAGTGAAGACTTGAATGTGGAAGAGATCCAATCTGATGAGGATGAGCAGGATACTGTTGACAGTGATGCAATGATAAAGGTGATTTAATTTCCTCAGTATTAAACAACCCCACTGAAGTGTTTTTAGTTACCTTTCTGTGACTTCTAATATCATCTTAATGAATTAAGAAAAAAATCATAGTAGATATGAAATAAATAATCTGTCAACTTTTAAATTTTTAACTCGTGGTAGTGTGGAAAATCTAAGTTACTTCCATTCATTGTCTTATGTTGGACCAAAGTGAGACATCGCTCTAAATCTAAAATTCTGCATCCAATTCCAAAACTTAGTAATATTTCAAATGTTGATGAGGATGGTGCCTGGGGCAAGGAGCTGCCTTTGCCTGTGCCTGTGGTTACTACAGATGACAATTACACTTGTAGTAATACCTTTGTACCTTTGTAGGTATCACCAAATGGGGAACTGTGGTCAGCCCCTTAAGACTGAGTGTTGTAGTCTGTACTCTCCACGGCATTTAGAAATTTCACATCTGAAAGGGGAGGGAAAGAGGTGACTTTTTCCTTGACACTGACTGCACTTTGACTTAAACTTTTGTCAGGTTGCAGCTGGATTTTAAACTGTCTGTATATTTCTGTTTATAGCAAAAAAAGGTGAAGTCTTCCAAGCTGCCAAAAAGAGAGAAAAATGAAGAAACCACAAAGAAAGAAGGGAAAAGAAAAGAGAAAACAAGACATTTAGAGTAAAATCTTGCTTTGGACACAGCTTTGCATATCTGACTTCTGCTGGGAACATGGAACAGATCCAGTGCTGCTGCTGGGAAAGTAGAACCAGTGTGTTGAAAATGCTCCTCTTATAGAGGTGCTGTAACTCTTGTGCTCTCACATGATGCCCTGCTGTGCTTACTCCTGACGTGGTACATGTTACAAGCTATAACTGTCCTTGTGCAACAGACACCAGGTGCGTGAACATGCTGAAAATGTCATGCTTAGTTACCTGGCATTTCTGCTGAGTCTTCCTAGGACTTCACTGCTTTTTTTTTTATATAAATCCCCTGACATTATGTGAAGTCTTGTAAATAGTACATGATGCAAAAACCCCATACATAAATGGCCTATTTGTACATTATAGAAATGAAGCAGTATATAAAATTACAATAAAATGTTTCACAGGACTCTTTTAAAGCTTTGGTTAAAGTTCATGGCCTCTTCTGTCCAGTCTCCCATCTTTATTCCACAGTTTTGTCTTTCCTTCACGTACATGATGTGGCATTCCTCTTTCCCTACGACTTCCCTTTTGTTCAGTTAGAGACACAGAAAAGCAGGGAGGGATTTACTTCCAAAACCTGAGTAGTCCGTGCTTGTATAAGTTATATCTTTAATCAAAACCAGAAAGGAATATTTAAAGTGTAAAAAATGTTTAATTGAAAATATTCATAACAGTTCAGAACTGATACTGAAAAAGAGAACAGTGGTGGTTTTTCTTCCTGCCACTCACATTACAAAGATGGCCCCGTGGTTTTGTCTTTGGTGCAGATAAAATGCAGATTTTGTTTGTAATAATTATCAGTTTTATTACTACAATAAACCAAAGTACAAAATTTATCAAAAGCTAAATAGTTACAGATACTACTAAATAGAAGTGACATGGCTGTTACTAGGCCTTTCTGGGGAAGAGATGTGTGATGTAGTGATAGAGCTCTCCTTGCTGCTTGCCAGCCAACACAAGCAGTTCTGGAAAGAAACAGAGGGGGTTAATTATATTCTGAGATACACTGTGATAGCAGATAAGGAAAAATAAAATCAACTAAAAATTCCCTGAAAGAACTTGAGTGCATTACTGTGACCTACAAGCTGAGTTTTCACATAAGGTGTTTGCAATAGTAAATCTGCCTTGAAATTATTAACATTATTGAGGAACATTGTTAACTCATTTTCAGTTACTGTTTTTAAAAAAAAACTGAAGTCCTGGATCTAAGTCTTTGGTATAAACAGAGTCATGCTCTCATTCTTAGAAGTATGAGTATTTCAGGCCAATTTGTTGCTTTTGTCCTGGGATAGATTCTGTTAAATAGGCAAGTTAAGATCACGTAACCCTGCATTTTAGATTTACTCCTTCCAGTTACCAGTACCCCTCTTGCTCTTTCTCCCTCTCTTCCCATGCTTAAACCCGTGCTGGAAGAGCTGGAGAAGTTTGGATGAGGCTGAGATCTTCCAACTGTTCTCTGTCCTACTCAAGCACACCTGGTGTTCAGGATCATGTTCCAAACCAGAACAGCTTGTGGATGTTAATGTGGTCATAGGGGGTAAAAGCACATGAGTTAAAGCACAATTTAACAACCACGTTAGTTGCAGTAGCAAAACATATTGGTGTTTGCATGCCTGAGGGCAAAATAGGTGATAGAACTGGGTCTTAAGTTACCTGAGGCATTGACCCAAGCTGTAAGTTAAGATTCCTTACTAGGAAAAACTCCAGAGTTGTCTAGAATGAACCCTGTTAAGTAAAAAGTACAGACTGTAGAACATACCTGAATTTACTGGTCCTCATCTTCTAGTTTGAGGTACTCTGTGCAGTCATTTATTTTCTTAAGATCAACGATGTTAATCCTTTCAGAACACATGGGACACACATTTTCAGTCTCTAACAGGCTGTTTTAAAGGAAGGGTAACTGGTCAAAAGTGAATTCTAACATTTTTCAAAGGAAGTTGGGCTCGAGGCACAAAGCTTAGAGCAGAGTTCTGATCAGTGCTATGTAACATGTGCAGGACAGAGCAATGGCTGCTTCTGTCTACGTTTTCAACATTTGAGAATAACACCACACCAGGAAGGCTGCTGTTTGCAGCATTTAAACATGTAACAAAGGAGGTTTTAGCAGCTTCTGAGTTCCTGACATTGCAACAGAGCTATCCCATCCCATTGTCACATGTGAGTATGAGGCACAAGACATTATTGCTGTCCTAGTTTGTACCAAATTCTATGTGCATTTTGTTTGTTTTGGTGATTGCTGGTGCGCCTGTGTTCCTGCCCTGCCCCCATATCAGGCCTTCTTCCTGGACAGAGCTGAGAACTTAGACAAGCTCAACATCCATCTTCATTACTGTTCCTGTTGGAGCCCTGCATCACTGGCCCAATTCTTCATCATATCCTGTCATTTTGGTCAACTTTGAAGCAACGTTCTGTGAGTGTCTAAGGTGCAGCTACAAAGTAAGGGACTTCCTCTCCCACCCAGCCCAGCTGTTACATGCTTTTAGTACCGAATGATCCATTAGCTGCTAAAATGTGAACAAACATCAGAATACTGCAACAGAAAAAAAATCCCAACTTACCTTTTGAATTCTGAGTAGAGGGCAGGAAAGTCACAGTGTGGGCAAACTGTCCAGTCATCGCGTACCATGTGCCGACCCTGCACACAAAAACTGCAGGTAACTAAGGGGCAAGTGCTGCCTGGCTACAGAGAACATTTACTTTTGGACCTGTTATTATGAGAAACTCTTAGCCACTAAGTTCTAAGATTTTGAATTAAAAGCCCCGTATATGTGTTATTGTAGCTTGATTACTGTGTAAATTCTGTAACTAGAAAAAGAGCTCTCACAGATGCAGTGTTATCATTTGCATTCCTCTTTTAAAAATGGAAATCTAGGAATATACTGAATTACAGTGTTTAAAATTTTTTTAGTTTGGCAATTCTAGAATGCTATCTGTAAATCTGTATCCAGAGCTGTACCTAAATCTGCTGGCATTTTTGGTGTTGTATATGACATACCAAAAATGCCCCCAAAGCCACAGCACCTGAGTGCAGTAGGTCACATTCAGCACTCAAGTTTGTAAGCCTGCCTGGCCTTTGCCTCTTTACATTTTCTCTTTTTTGCTACAGTTTACTAGTTTACATTTGATAGAAGGAATTTGCACGTACCTCTTCAATACTATAAAAACACAGCAGCACCTTGAACTATACTGAGAGATTTATGCTCTAATAGCACATGCAACAGCAAACTGTTTTGACACTGACTCTCATTAGATATTTGAAAATGCCACAGTCCTAATGTCTACAAACACCTGTGACATAAACAAACCATGGCCAAGAGCCACGGAGCCATGGAGCCTAAATAAATACTGTGTAACATATATTAATATGTACATTGTGTTTGGCTCGTGAAGTTATATTTAAAACCCTTTATTTTCCTAAAGATATTACTTCTAAAGTATACTTGTCATCTTATTATGCTAAACCAATAAGGCAAAAAGACCCCCACATAATGGATATTAATTTTTTTAGTGAGACTTAATTCTTCAGTTTTAATAAAGAATGTTAACGCTAACATTTGTTTCCTGTTCAACTCTTTTTTTCCCTGCAATTTTAGTATGATAATTCACATGAATGCAGTAAAAATTGTGTTAGTTATATAGTAGCTGAACAGTAACTTCCACCAGGAATGTATGCCATCCCTGCCTTTTCATATACTCTAAAGAAACAAAAAATGTTAGAATAATTCATTTCTGTAAGGATGAGTAATGTAAGAAATGCTGAAATCACAGCCTGAACCGTTAGCATTGGATGTGCTTTTTTAAAAAATCCCCAAAACAGATTCTTGAAGTTTTGTTGGGTTTTTTTCGTCCAGTTGGTTCGTTTGGTTTTTTTTAATGTTTTTTTAATTTGAAGTCTTGGTAGCTTAGGGGAGGAGAGCTGTGCCCTCCACAAGTTCCTGTACATGGAAGAGGAAAGGGGGACTTCTGTTAGTTCTCTGAGCACTGGAGCCCCTGGGCAAATGGCTGAGCTGGAAAGGCATCAGCAACACTAGCCTGTCTGTACCCCCAAGTGCACCAGCTGCACCAAATGTGTGTGCTGGGGATTCCTGGTGCTGCACCTGCCTTCTTGGGAAGCTGAAGTCTCCCAGAATGACTTCCTGAATTTACTGGCATCCTCAAGTGCTTGTAGGTGGCAAGTGAGGACACTCTTTACGATAATCAAAGACAAAAAGAAATTTTGCAACAGATTAGAAAAACCCATAAATGCATAAAAATACCTAGCTTGGATCCACTAGCAAAGTAAAGAATTTCAAATGAACTTATTTTTAGAAGGGAAAGCAGCTTTGCCTTTACTGTCACAGTGCAGAAAGCACAGCAGACACTCACAGTTGCAATGCAGTATGGAAGGTTGTTTTTACAGCTGGGACACAGAAGTTCACACTCTGGGAGCTGGAAAGCACAGTAGGGACAGGCTGTTGTTGGCTCTTCTGTCTCAGTTGTGTCCCGACGTCTAAAACATAGATACAGCTGTGAATAAAACCCTCAAGCTGTTTGAACGTAACAAAGCTGTTTTACAATGCCTTTGATATTTAGCAAGTGTTTTTCCTTTGAGTTACTTGCATAGCTTCCAGCTGCTATTTTACATTCTATCAGCTCCTTCCTTTTAACTATCACCCAAGCTTCATCACAATTATGTCAACTCAGAATTAGGTCATTTTCCATTTAATTAGAAACACCACCACCTTTTAAAAGGTGTAATAGATCGTAATACTTCATAAGATTTCAAAACTCAGGGTCTATATGTATTGACTATAAAGCTATGGTTTCTTTGTTTCAGAGTTTTTCTGTGGCAGGACCACAAAGAATTGGAGTAATAAGAAACTGGCTTTCTGGTAGGATTGTACAGGTTCTAACTGCCTCCAAAAAGTCTGTAAGAAGAGTTTCAGAGAAACACCATAAAAACCAGTATCCATAAGAAAGCCATGTAAGCTGAGACTCTTCAGGTCCTGAAAAGATATAACTGATAGAAGGGAAATAAACAAAGCATAGAGATGTTTAAAATCATAAATGACACAGAAAATGGTAGATCTCTCCCGGGAAGAAAACTATGAGGCATCACCTTAAACTAGCTAGAGACCAGTCTTGGCACAATGGAACTTGTGGTAGGAGTCAACTGTCATTAAATATTTACATGACTTTAGGCAGGAGCTTAGGAACTTAATAAATAAATACCTAAACCATCCATATGAGCTCAGCAAGTCCCTGAGCCTTGGTTAAAGATTAGCAAAATAAATGACAAAAGTGTGCCCTGCTCTTCTACAATTACCTATGCTTCCTACTCTGGCAGAAAATACTGACTAGGATCAAAACAAAGTTTCAGAGAAGGAAGAAAACATCAGGAATTCATGTATTGTATTTGCCTTCCCATTCTTTTTTATCTTAGCCATTTAGTCGTCTAAATCACAGAAGAGCACAATGCTGCTGCTGTAGTAGCCAACAGTTTGGCTGTGGATTCTCAACTAGAAACCAACTAAACCTGTGTGGCTGCACTTGTGTCTGTAGGGAGAAGAAGGAAAACCGTATTGCTGGTTAGGAAGCATTTTAAATGCATACTGCATTTAAGGCTTATCACATTCAAAGGAAGTCTTTAATTCTCAGAGAAGGGTGGGAAATGGTTCTTAGCCTTTCAAATATAAGACAGTGAAATAATATGAAAACAGTCTACAGGCTTTATGAGCAAAACAGCATTGCAAATAAAGCCTTGAAACTGTGTGCATTTGATTAACATCACTCACCTGACTATTGTTTCAATTTTCTTTTTGTATTTTGGATCTATTTTACTCCGATACTCCGGCCTCATCAACATAGCAGCAAAACTGAAGGCTGAGTTCTTCAATCCTGCTCGATGACACTCAATCACAGCTGAAGTCAAGATTGGCACAATATCTGTAATAGAATGAAACCATGTCAAATATTTATTTACCAATATTAATGTTTAAAACCTTTGAGCTAATACAGATAAAAAAGTACTGATGGAAAAAGACTATTTTTCTTCTTTGTCATGGTACACAGTTGCACAATTTGGGCCATTCCTGGAACCATATACCAGAAAACTATTGTTTCACCTCTCACCGCCTCACACTCCTGAAGCTCAGCATGGCAGCAGGAATGTTTTGATTTTTACCATTTCTCCCAAATCTCCTCTGCACTCTTTAAAGCCTATTTTTAGTCTACATTTTCCATGTACCCAAAAATAATTTTAAAAAAAGATCAATTAAAAATTTTGATGAAGTCCCAGAACCAGTAAGCTCATTACACACAATCCTGAGACTGTGTGTGGTTGAGGCTGCTCAGTACTGCAGTAATGTGAGGACAGATTAAAGTGCTGGTGAGGATCCCATCCTGAGGCTGTGTGTGGAAGAGCTGCCTGGAGGAGGATGCAGAGCACACTGTGTAGTTACACTGTTGTTGCCCACAGGATCACAGGGGGAGGATGAACCTTGCAATGCAGTGCTGATTAATGAGCTGCCCTGCAGAGCACAGCTGCTCTGCTGTCAGCACTTACGTGATGGGAACTTGCTGATGTTGTTGGCTACACGTATAAGCATCCGTGCTCCCTTCATGTGATCACCACGTTTCACGTGAATCTGGAACGCAGCAAACAAACCACATTTACTGCAGCCACTGGAGAGTAATTCCTGCAGCCTGCCCTTGGCATTCATTCATCCTACTGGGAGCTGCATGCCAACACCTCCTTCATGAAACTCAGCAGAGTTGGACTACAGGAGGGACCTCAGCATGGCTCCTCCCCAGTCTTTCTGGCCTTCTGCCCACCACTTGCAGCTCTTGCCTCACTGCTGGTAGAGAGGGAGGCCAAAGCTGGCTGTAGGAATGGATATCCCGATGGGCATCCATGGGTTAACTAATAGAAAATATTTGAGCCCCTGCTTAATTTTGTTTACAGAAAAGCAGTGATCTACTTATGGATAATAACCTCAAATGCAACAACAACAATAATAATAAACAGTTGTACTAGTAGCATAGTATTTATAAGCATGAATGCAAAAGAAAAACAGGAAGCCATATGTAATTTTCATTTATTCAGTATTTATAAAAAGAATATACTACTCAAAGAGGCAGAAACAACTATGGATTGTCCTCCTGAAGCTTGCTGTTAGCATGCACTTGGATTCTGTGATACAATCTATATGACTATATAATTTATTTACACAGAGTATCCATACATACAGTTCAATAAATCAGACACTGTGCAATTTACACATAAATTTGATGTCTCAGTTCCTTACCTTCACTAAAATATAGCTGTGTAGAATCATAAGATTTGTAGCCATCTCAGAAGAAATTTTAATCTTCTGGGTCTTTAACTCTGAATACATACTGAAAAGAACATCACGTGCATTTCGATAGTTTCCTTAAGAAAAAAAAACAGCAGTAAATTTAATTTTTCATAACAATATCTTTACTAATGACATATAGGGAAGCTGAAGTTATGTTGATCCTTTGAATAAAACCACTGCATGACAATTTCTTTGGAAAGCCACAAGCAGTTGCTTGTCACAGTATTCTAAACAATTATCAGCCAGAAGTTAAAAAAAAAATTACACTGGGAGAAGTAATCTAAACAGTAACAAAATATACATGATGGCAATTTAATATAATGAACTTTAAAAGTGGAAGATGTTTTTAGGTCTTTAAAAGATTTTTTTTTGTTGTTGCTGTTCTTCAATGTCAGATATTCAAAAGCTACTTTTAAAATGTTAATTTAGCATACTTTTACTTGGTCAATTGCTTTGGCAACTCCTTGCCTCTGCAACCAAACCCAAAACCTGTCAAGGGATAGTTAAAATTTGGATGTTACTTCACAAGGTTATACTGCTTCAAGGTTACGATCTAGAATTGTCCTTAAACCACAGGATTTCAATAAATTATCAATGTAGCTGAAATCAAGTAGTGTTTTGCAATTAGTCTGTTCTTAGGGTTTTTTTCTTGTTTTGTTTTGGAGTGGTTTTGCTGGTTATTTTGGGATTTTTTGCATTTTTAGAGGCTGAGAAAGTCATACTCTTTGCAGCTAGAGGCATTTAAAGGAAACTCTAGTTATTTCAGCAAACATTTTCCTTTGCCTCCCTATATTTCTCTATCAGCAGATGTTTTTACTCTACAGAGCAATTTGTAATGTTTTGTTATACACTACGATTGAATTAAACTGTGAAATTTGTGTGAGACAGCTAAATATCACTTCAGAATTAGTTGCTTGAAAACATTATTCTTTTATATTGTTAGTGACTCTCAGTATAATACAGTCTTAAAATCACGTGATTACATAAAAACAACTTCAAGGAAAACTGTACTTAATATGGCATATCCAAAGAAAAATACAAAGCAGTATCACTTAAATATTATTATTAGATAGATTTTTAAGGAAAAAACAAACTATATTGGTGCAAATTTCACAATCAAGCTCACTGAAATCTGCTGAAGGAAGAGGAGGCTGATGTAAAACTGCCTGTCCATAAGAAACAGTTACTGCAAGATTGGTGCTTTTAATGAGACAAACATTGTGCTTCTTATTACACTGTTGCAGAACACATTTATGCTACTTGGGAATATGAAATACACAATGGGATACTGCATTTTAAATACAAGTTTTCAGATTCAGAGATGCTAGTAAATATTTAAACCCTTGAGCCTTTGCATTTCCTGCTTATATAATTAGCACAAATACATTATTCACTTCTGTGATGGATTGGGAGATTTGCTTGCCAAGGGTTTCAGAGGTTTTTCCACTCCTTAGCCCAATGCTGAGGAGCAGCCGAGGAGCAGCCCATAAATGTTAATTTGCCTGGGTTATTCTCAAGACTGCTATTTTTCCTTTATAGATTTTTCTTTTACATAATTGAAAGGAAAAGCAAGCAGTGTTATGGTAGGGTTGTTGCCATGGCTACAGAGGAGCACGACTAATGGAGGTGGCAGCTATTTTGCTTCCAGCCCTCTCCTTATTTTTTTGTATTTCTAACTTTATCAACCCCTTATAAAGGAAAACCAAGCTTAAAGTAAGCATATGTCTGGTTCTTCAACAGAAATCAACTCCTCTGCCCATTTTCCACTGATAAAAGTGCTAAGACTAAAAGATCAGTACCAAGTCAGAAACCATATGTGGAAATGGCAATTCTATGACCTGTAACAGACAGAAAGGTAAAGCCACAGGCTGTCTTAATCACTATGTTTACTTGAATGTAGTAAAGAATACAGGTATTTTCCACAAGTTTCTTTTTTTCCCCAATATTTAACATACAGGTGTGAGTCCACAGGTTTTCCCCAAGTCTACTTTCAAATTCAAAACCGAACTTGAATATAATTAAAAGCACCAGTACATGTATTCTCTAAGTATAATCCTACACAAGTAACAGCACCCTAAGTACAGCACCTAAGGAGGTAGCATGAGAGATGCCATCATATCAGAGAAAACAGACTTACCTGAACACTGCTCCTCCCTGGCAATTATTATGGCAGTTCTGGCAGCGTCTCGGTGCTGCTTTAGGGCCATGTACAAGCGGAACAGGTACTTGGCATCCTGAATGAAACCATACAAAAGCAATTAATACTGACCAAATACATTCTGCTGTATTCCCCTTCCTGACTTGCTCAACCCACCACCACATTCTCCAAAGAAAGCAGACAAGCTTGCTTCACGAAGAGCTCTTGGTATGAACATGCTCCAGCTATGCCACAGTCACCGGCAGGGTTTGGCTGTTGCCCGGGCACAGAACACCTATGCCGAGGGAGTCCTGGCAGGTGCTGGCCAGGCCCTGTCAGGAGGGATGCAGAAAGCCACAGAGCACTATGGAGAGTTGTACAGGGGGAAACCAAACAACTCCAGCTGTGTGGGCATTTATGGTGTCAGAGAAGAACCCAGGGGCTCCTTTTAGAAATAGAAGTCTTGCCAGAAATGCTTAAATTGCGTTACGGCTCTAGATGCAAACATTGCTTAGTGTGGATGCAGATGACAAAATCTGGCCCCTAATGAATGTATTGTTCTGGGATCAGATGGACATCCAAGAGAGCTAAAAAATTGAAAATTAGGGGACAACCACGTAAGAGGATGCATAAAATTTGTAATTTGCTATACCAGGTACTTTTGATAATTATATAACTCAAGAAAGGCAAATGTAGCAAACAGCTCACCCAAAAACTGGCAATCTAACAGCAGGCAAATTAGTGAAATAATTTAAAAAACAAAACTAAAAAACAAGATGGCAGTATTGTAGAAAACAAACATGAGTTCTATTTTGGTAAGTGTACTCAAATGTCTAGAAGACCAGTAAAAAAAATACCAATGAGAGAAAGAAGAATTGTCTTTGATAACAAATCAGAGCTGGTTTGGTTTTGAGAAAATCCTCAAGAGGTAAGTCCTAAAAATACAAAATAAAATATAGGAATAGAAAAGAAAGATTAGAAAAAGTAAATATTAACAATATTCTGTTTATTGCTATTAAAGAAGTATAAAAAATAAAAAGCAAAATAAAATGACCTTGTTTATGTTGAAAAGGAAATACTAAGTGCAAAAAAATTGAGTGTCACTATATCATTAGCAGTGATTTCTAAAATGGGGTCAATAAAAAGTAAAGCCTGTACATGATAATCTTATAACTAGTAAATTTGGATTAAATTAAGCTAAATATTGTATATAATGGTATGGTTCCAACTTAAATGTACAAATGAAAATAAAAAAAGAAGACCCTGGCAACTTTATGGAGAGCTTAGCAAAAAAATCAAACCAACTAATTCTGTAATATTAGTAGTAAATCCAAAAATTTAAAGTGTGTATTCTATGTTAAAATGGTATAAAAATTACTACAACAATAATTGTATTAATCAACATTGTGTTATTCTCTGGAATACTGTGTGGGTTTTGTATGTAAGTCTCAGACACAGCAAAAAAAAAGCACAAATTCAAGGGAACAGAAATATTAAAGATATCAAGATATTTCCTTGTAGAGAAGGTGACTGCAAAGATTAGATTGTACTTGAGAAGCAAAAAAAACTACAAAAAAAAATCACAGAAATAAAAGCAAGAAAGAAAGAATTCCACATGGAAAGAAAAAAGAGAAGACAAAATCTTCTTTCTAACTTGAAATACAAGGAAAAACATTAAGTGACAAAAAGTAATTACTGTTAAACTAATGATGGAGCAGAATTTTAAGTATCACATGATCAAAAGGCTGAACATCGTAAGAATTGTCACTTAAGAATAATGAAATAGTTATCTGGATAATAAAGCAACTACTTATATTAACAGATATTATTTATCCTCTGTAAACTGCCTTAAAAAGAAAAATTGCTATTCCCTTAGTGGGGTAAACCAAAAATTAGTAAAAATAGTGGGTTATGACATAATTCTTCCCAACTTCTGACATCTAATGACCACAGATGGCCATTCCATTGATGATTAGCAGAAAGCAGCACTACTTCCCCATCCAGGCTGCTTCTTCCCTTTCTCCTGCTGCAGCAGGAAAGGATCCTGTTCCAGCACGGACCAGTGGTCTTATGTGGTATTTGCCATGTTCCTAATTATATTTGACTTAAGTAATATATTTTAAATACTTACCCAAAAAAAGGAAAAAAAAAGAAAAAAAAAAGAAAAAGGGGAAAGTCATTCAAGAAAAATTAGTCCCATGTTTTACTTTCATACTCCTACCTTTAAAATCATTAAGTTAAAAAGCAGAAAATGCAGGAAAGAATTTTCTAATACAATGTATTTCCTAAGGTCTTTGGAAAATTTAGTATTGCAATCTGATTTAATATTAGGTGTTCATAATTTTAGATTAATTTTTCTTTTTAAAACGTATGTCCTCAGAAAATATGCACACAGAAAACAGCAGAACCTTGCTAGTTAATGTTCCCTGAAAGAGCGCACATGACAAATTAAGAATCTTTACATGCTGAAGTCAACAAACACAATGGCTGACATTATCACACATCTAAGAAATAGTTTATAGTTATAGTGTAGCAAAACTTTGGTGAGCATAAAAAATTTTGATAAAATGGCACGTCATTAAAATGCCACACAACTGTTGGCTGTGAAAGATTTAAAGCAGCCAACCTGCTGTCAGTGATGATCTGGTTTGAAGATCAGTGCTTGAAATGATGAGCAAGTTTCTGCTGCATGGCTACCATTAAACTCACTCTTACTTTCAGCTTTACAAAAACGCCACAACATAGAAGCTTCTATTTTCTAAAAACAATAATATCTTGCTTGATAAGTTCAAGAGCAGTCTCCATGGCATAATGAAGTTAGTGATTGTTTATAAAGTAGTTTTTAAAGCAAATATGTATGATTTGATAAAGAAAAATTTTGTTACTCACTGAGAGAGACTATGGTAGATTGGATTAAAGCATTCAGAAGAACAGAAGAGAGCTCTTAAATACGGAAAACAAAGCTCTACACTGAAGTTCAAAACAATGTTAAATATAGCAATAATGGCATTCAAAAAATTCCTAAATCTTCTCTAAAATCTTTTGAATCTTTTCACTATGGAGATCAGACTGCAGCTCACTTCCCTTACCCAGTCCCATGGACTTTGAACAAGGCAACTAGACTGCTGTTCTGAGAAAAGAGACTGGCTAGTTTCTCTCCACCCAGCTTCCAGCATAAATATGAAATTAGTCTTGCTTACACTGATACTGCATAGATTTTTCATCCAGTGCCTCCAACAGCTTAATTCCCTTTGGGTTCTTGCAGTTGAATTCTGTTTATTTCGCTATGTTTTGCTTCTCTCATAATTTTATTGACATTCACATTTCATATTAGAGGTAAAGTAGGAGGTAAATAATAAAGAGATAGAGGTTTGGTTTGGTTCTTTTTTTACCTTTTACAAAAGCAAAGTTTGCTTGGCCATCAAATGTCCATTGTCTCTAAAAGTCTAAAATGTCAAACCCTTAATCCATACAGAGAGGAAAGAGACAGAGTTTCCAATTTCCTAACAGAATTGCAAACCATAGCTATGTAATATTAGGGGTGAAATCAACTTACTGCACCAAGCCCCTGTCATCTACATAATTACCAAACCTTATTGCCCTCAGCAAGGCATAATTCTTCCATATATATCATATTGCATCTGACTGTATTTACCATGACTTTGTATGAGGCTTGACTAAGCAATTGATTGCAGGCTGCAACATCTCACCTAGGGTCTGGCTTTTACCACTTTGCTCAAATTCCAGGTTTACTGTAACAGGCAGTAAAACTTCAAGTGGTTCAGCCACTTAGTTCCATGAACTCAAGCCCAAATACAACTGAATGTACAACAAGCTCTATTATCATCAACGCCATTCTGAAATCAAAAAAGTGCTGCTAATTTTGAAAATCTGCAACATTTTATGCCTTACACTGATTTTGAACACAAGAACTATTGTAGCCTGGTCAACTTTAGGGTTTTGACCTGCATTTCCTACTTTGTACCTTGCTTTCTTTCACTGCAAAAGTCAGACCAACTCTACTCCTGCAGGGAGAGATCAGTGCTGTAGCTCATCTCGAGACATACACATGCTGTCTGTCCACATGGGAAAGGCAACAGCCAGCTGGAAAACTGGCAACAACAAACAGCTAAATTTTGTCTCCTACTTCATTATGAGCATTAATTTGGACCTCCTCTGTCCAACTACCTGCTTTCATAAAGATGACTGAAGAAAAATTATTATATCTAAGATAGTTGCTTCCTTTCTTATATTTCTGAATCTGGAGTTACTGGGTGAATGACTCATGGAATGATCATACAAGTCTTGCTCCTTAATGAAAGCTAAAGCACAGTCTGTGCCTACTAAGAATTTTAGGACAAAGTAAGCTCAAAATATATCGTAGCACAGAAATGCAACACAATAGCAGTGATAAAAATACAATACCTGGGGCATGCCATCCCCCTCTCCCATAAGATAGTCAATCAGCTGATTTGTTAGGGCTTCATCTTTTGCCCGTCCCACCTATCAAACAAAGACACAAGAAATTATGGTATGAAAGAAGAAGGAAAAAATAACTTACTCATAAGGAGCCTTTCCATAAAGCAGTGAAACCAAGTGCTTTATGTGATAGATTTAGAACATGATTTTTTCAGTTTTTTAGAACATGAATTTTTCAGTTCTGTATGTTCAAACCAGATGATTCTTTAGACCATCAGCTTTGACATGCAGCAGTTCATATTTTCTAATGTGCTAAGTTGGGATTTTTATACATGTTTGGATATCATCTTTACTGATACAGTTTTCCTTCTATTTGCAATCTGTCCAAACACACTCAGTGATGCTGGGAAAACGTCACAATACTGAAGGTAAACTTCTTAAAAAGATGAAGAATTTTTGTTTTATCAAAGTTGCTTACTGTTTCAATTGCCATTTCCATAGCCGAGTTATCTTCTGTGCTTGGACTTTGCAAGAAGTGCCTTAATGCCTAAAATGATACAGAAGAAAAGTTGAAACTGAGACACGTGAAACTAATTTTTTCTAATTTTTATCAAATAATCTCTCTCTGCATTTTGATAAGACAAGTGGCACTCTGAATGCTTATCTCAACTACAGAGGCAGCAGCTGCTCTTACAGATACTCATGCAAGAAACAATTGAGACTTTGTCAAATTCTGGTGTACACCTTCACTAACCGTGAAAAGATGTTCACAGCAATATGGTGAGAACAAATTGATGATTAATGTAATTAATGTCATAATGTGATTAATATCATAATGTTTTTAATGTCATGGAGCCCCCCACACCACAGTTGAAGGACCTGTCATCTACAATGGCCATAATTTGCAAATATCAGTCATGTTTTTTTGGTATGTTTTCAGTATGCACAAGTCAAACATTTAACAACCATCAGTTCACAGACTTGTAACTGATCAAAAGTGTGTCAATCAACATACTTCAATTAACATATTTTCTTTTTTTAAAAAAAAGCTTTCAGTTAGGACATGCTACAGCAATTAAATGAATTAGTTACTCTGCAACCAAGTCTCCACTGGTCAAGCCAATGAAATACAAATAAACTGCTGCTGCAGATCATGACACTCAGATTCATTGACAAGAGTATATCATTGATTCACCTCAAGCTTCTACTGCTATGAAAAACCTAAGTGCATGGCAACTTATCATTCACAGAACACAGTCTAGATAACTGTAAATATAAATAGTTTGCTTACATCTTTTACACTTTTAAAAAATATCAGTATGTCATCAGTTAAGGCACTTAAAATCTGATATGAACTTCCCTGAAGACTATATTTTGAACAGTTTCTATAAACATTTAACTTTCACTGGCTTATCCTTTAAGTACTGACCCGTCCATATTGACCACACAGCAAGAAAAATTTCCCCGCCTGAAAATGCTTCTTTTCTGCTTCAAAATATAGTGCAATGCTCTGATAATCTTCATTGGTAGTACTTTCAGAACCTGCAACAGACAGATCTGAGTGATAGCAGGGTATTCTTATTAAATAAGATAAAGACCCTACTGAATGAACATATTCCTATTCTACTTTGTTTTTCTACTGACATTCAAAGAAAACCAAAGCCAGACAGACTCAAATTATGTTTTACACATTTTTTTCCTATTTAATCAGACGAAATGTCAGACAATTAGGAGCTAATAACATAGTGAAATAATTGTTTCCACACATTTTACACCATAATGAGAATTCTGTTTTTCACAGAATCATAGAAGAATAGAATGATTTGGGTTTGAAGGGATCTTAAAGATCATCTAGTTCCAAGCCCCCTGCCATGGGCAGGGACACTTTTCACTAGAACATCTTGCTCAGAGCTCCATCCAACCTGGCCTTGGAACCCTTCCAGGGATGGGACATCCAAAAGTTCTCTGGGCAACCTTTTCCAGTGCCTTACCACCCTCACAGTAAAGAAATTTTTCCTAATATCTAATCTATCTAATCTAAATCTACTCTCTTTTAGTTTCAAACCATCCCCCCTCATTCTGTCACTACATTCTCTTCTAAAAAATCATAATGAAATGGCATTACTATGATGTGATAATGAATTTTTCCATCATGTCTTGGCAACAATAGAGCAGGGCAAGTGATGATGAGATTATCACCTGAATGGCTTTCACAGCTTCAGAATATGGAAGCATACTTGCATTGTACAAAGCAAGGCTATCAGGGACAATGCAACCATGTGGCAGTAGGGAGTACTACTTAAGTCTTTTAACCAAGACTCCATTCTGCTGTACACATGTAAAACAAAGCCAGCACTCCAAAGTTAGTTTTAAACTCATTTTCCACCCACTTAGATTACAGTCTGAGACATCCTATTTTGGATAGAAGTAAGAAAGTATAAGTTACTGTAGAACAATTGTGGCCACCTGGACAATCATCTGCAACCACACATCTCCAAGCTAACTGTTGCCAAGCTTTTATAACCTTCATTATAAGAAATCAATGTCTAAACAAAGACATTAATTGAAAAGATGAGAATTTGGGAGATACATATGTGGAGCTGATAGGGCACTCTTTAAAGTGCCTCAAACAAATGGAAACTATAAAATTTGGTGCAAATTGACAAGATGGACTCTGGCTTGATGGCCTAAGATAAAATTCAGCTTCTCAGTAAGGTCTCC
Organism: Leptocoma aspasia; assembly: GCA_013399835.1. NCBI lineage: Eukaryota > Metazoa > Chordata > Aves > Passeriformes > Nectariniidae > Leptocoma > Leptocoma aspasia. The sequence goes on along the minus strand of VXAX01007452.1, from coordinate 150,233 downwards.
TTCCTGCCTCTCACTGAGACAAGAGGAGGCCACGAAGGGTCTTAAAGAGTAGAAAAGGAAAAAAGTGACATGTAAGAAAAGGGCTGGAACCAAGAGAAAAGGAAAAGGGAACAAAAATCAAGGACTGTACCATTGAAATGCTCCATTTTATATCAAGGTCAAAGAAAGAGATTCATCAATGGGCACAAGGAAACAGTCTAGACAAATGTTTTATCTCTATGGATAAACAAAAACCCTGTAAGACAGGCAAGATTTGAAAACCAAGGAGATTGCAAAGCTGAAAGCACACTCTGGCTTGTAGGCCTGAAATACGCTCGTTACCAAATCTGGGCATGATGACTGGAAATGGAAAACAAAACTTAACACCCATTGTCTTATGATTTCAAATTGGTTAAAATTAACTAAAAGAACTGCAAACCATAATGCAAGCAAGCTATGAGCCTGGAATACTCACTGATGATATCAGCATAAATCTCCATCTTGTTGTGTTGTTGAGCTAATGTGAAAGCTTCATTATTGCACTTGGACATAACCAGGAACTGGATGGCAGAACCATAGTCACCAAGCCGCAGAAAGAATCTAATCAGAATGACAAATTAACACCTTAGTACTAATTAGCTTAATGAATACACCAAATGTTTTAGGAATACAGTACATAACATACATACAAATATGACACACTTCTAATCCATTTTGTATCTTGATTGTTTTAACTAGGTTCCTAAAATTAACTTAGTGTAAATAATACAGCATGGTAATTTTTTATTATTGTCTAAACATATTACTTCAGGTTAATATAATTTTAATCAGAAAGTCAACAACAACAAAAAGTATCAGTATTTATTTAGTTTTCCAAATCTTAGAGAACTCAAATCAATTAACTGAATTATACAGTCACTAGCCAAGTACCAATAATCAGAGTCTAATATGTTAGCAAGCCTCATAAATCCCCAATAGATATAGACTTCTTTTTAATGTGCATAACATGACTGTTACCTGGCCACCATCTTTGCTCCTTCAAGAGATTGTGTTTCTCTCACAATATTAACAGCCTTTTCAGGATTATTTAGGTGATCCAAATATAGTCGAATTACACTATCCCATTGTTTGGCATGTTCATAAGCTATCACGGCTTCTGTGTACCTGCAAAAAAATGGTTTCACATCAGTTTTAACTTTGTAAATAACTCTTTATAATATGGTGTGAAGGAAACATAAAATATTTTATTTCTGTGACAGTACTTTGTGGCAACTTCCTTTCAGTTTGCATGTAATTGCATTGCTCTGCATTTATTATGTTCTTTTTGGTTTCTATTTAATTTTCTCTTAGGATAATGAAAAGAAGAGGCAACAGAAAAATGTCTACCACAATACTGGTTTTGACCTACTCTTTTGCTATATATTAAAAACAGTTCATCTCTTCCATGTGAAATCCCTTGGGAGCAAGAGAGTAATAATAACCAAATGTGATAGCTGGGTGTACAATTTTAAAAATAAGACCTCTTTTCTGTTCTGTAGACAAGATAAAGAAATTTCTCATTTTCTCACTATGCAATTAACACAAACAGTATTTTCTAGTCTCATCAATGCAAACATTAAACTCTGGTGCTGTTTCATATTTTAAAGTATCATTATTCTGAAGCACACTTACTTACAGTAAGGACTAGGAGGAACTACATTCTGTGATTAAATATAACCTATCTGGGGCTTTCACTTCAGCTAATAACTTTGCATTATTCAATATTATGCAAGTGTAGCCGTTAAGATGTACCAGTAATTTGATTCTAGAATGAAAAAATTTCTTTCATGATTATTCTCCCTTTGAATGACCTTTAAAATCACAGCTAAGGAGTTGTTAGAAACAAACTGAACTGAATGCTCTGCTAAATGGAATGACGTTCAGTACTTTAAAATCTTCCATTATTTTTGTTAGAAAGATATTAATGTTTAGACAGAGATGTTTAGAAACAAAGTTTCTTTGTTTCTAAACAAAGATGTTTAGAAACACATCTTTGATACCAGATGAATGTCCTTAGATTACGTTTCAAATCTTCAATACACTAAATGTAAACTTAAGTTTACATCTTTAGAATCCATTTTCACAAGACTATTTTCTGCAAAAGTTTCAGTATGTGTTTTAATTTATTTTACAAAAATGCTGATGTATAATAATAACAACAACAATATAATAATAACAACAGCAGCAGTAACATGTTTGATATTAAAAAAGAGCATTCAAAAGATGGCATACCTGCCATCTGCTTCCTTGGCCTTTGCATATTGTAGGTGAATCTTTGGAGATGAAACCTGAGGAAGAAGTTCACCAACCTTTGCCCTGAAGAAAGATAATAGCTATTTAATAAATACAGCTGGTTCCAGTTTGTTTTTCTGGTAAAACTGTCATGCTTATATCAACACAGAAAAGGAAACACAGAAATTTATATCAACACAGAAAACTGAACATAATGGAGAAGCTTTGAAGTAATTTCAGTATTTTCAAAAAGTTGCATTTAGTGAGAACTGGAAATTACAGACTGCTTTATGAGTATACAGGCTTGAACACAGTCTCTTCTCTTTTTTTAAGTCTGAGGTGTACAAGTATAAGAAGTAGCAGACCAACAATTTTTACCTCAGATGTTCTTGGATTAACCAACAGAAGAAGCACAGCATTAAAACTGTAACCTGAAAGATCTATAAAAACCAGCAAACTAAGCAGTGGGCCTTTCAGGACAAAGGATATGAGAGACTCAACAATGGCTGACCTTAAATCTCACCTCCCTGACTAAAAGATGGGCACTCTTCAAACTGAACCTCCCTCTGCAAGAGTAAACACAGCTTGTACCTCCCACTTCCCAAATGAAGGTTATCATTAGATGCAAGCTACTCCCCTTAACCAAGTGCTCTCCTGGCTCATTTTGATGCCACTGACAATTCTTCGATGGAATAAAATTTTCATTTTTCCAATAAATGCACGTAATATTCCAACCTAATCTTTAGACCATTCATATGAAAGAGGTCTTACTGAACAGTCTGACCAGTTCCTAATGTGAGGAGTGCATAAAACGTAATTAGGCCAGAACTGAGCCTTTAATCCTCTCAGAAAATTGGACTTTTCCAATGGAGACTTCACAATAATAAAATTAACTTATAAAAAGAAAATTATGATACTGGCTACTCTTGAATAATTTCCAACTGTCCAAATACTCAGTCTCAGCTATACATGTTATAAAACTAAGAAATCTAATTAATTAAACAGTAACTACACAAATATAATTACTATATTCAGTGTGCACTAAATTCAGTGTGGATGTGTGCATGTGCACACATCCACAAAGGACTTGAAACTGCAGGAAACTTTAAACATAACACACAAAAAAAGGAAAAAAATTATTTCCCATTTACAGTAAGACTATATTAAAACAACATAAATTTCTCAGAGACTCTTTAAGCTTGAATTTGGAACAATAAAATCAATGAAACATAGTTAATGAGACATTTGTGCTATTCCCAGAATCAATCTTTCCCAAAGAGTCCCCCAGCAAATCCTCTGAAATATAACATTTCCCTGAAACCCGTACTTACCAGTTTTTACACCGGATGTATACTGATGCTGCCTTGTCATAATATTGTCCCTTTTCATACAGCTGAGCAGCTTCTGAAAATTGCTACAATATTGGAAACCATTAAAATATAATTTCTAAATTAAGATCATAAATAAATTACTAACCTAGTGAAATCACATATTCAGCCTTGACTTATACCAACTCTCTTGAGTACCTTCATATTCTCCAGAATAGCTCCACAGTCTCTTTTTAGCAACCTGCTGGGATGTTTAATGGCCTGGTTTACCCCTCGACGGACATCTCCCATTCGAATGGACATTTGAGCTACTCCAGCAAGGCAAACTTCATCGTGTTCCTGGTACTGGCAATCAAATGAAAAGCACTAACTATACATTACACATTACAAACACCAGGTCACAAAAGCAAGAGTAATCAAGCATTGAAACAGACTAACAAAATATTACAGATTTAATACCATTTAATTTAGAGCTAAATTAAAAAACTGCAATTCAAATAAGGCTGAAACAATGACATGACAACTTAATGTATATTGTGACAGTACAATGCTATCATTACTAAAAAGGAATTACCTTCTTGTTTCCAGTGATTCCCTTCTCATAATGTGCCAGAGCATTAACATAATCACCCCTAAAAGAAAACTGGAAGTTATACAGACAAATATTTTTAATAGGAAGAGATGTTTGCCTTCCCACCACTTTATGCATGCATTATGCATGCATCTGGCTTGATTTAGACGTAACAATTGCATAGAAGGTTGTGAGGTATGCGAGAGGTGGACAGTTACACAGAATGTCATGGCACTTCCTATGGACTTGATCAAGCTCTCAGTCAAAGAGGCAATTCCATCTCTCAATTCTGTTGGACACAGACCAATAAACCTCCCTTGAAAGGCAAAGAATCTATCTTCAAAATACACCTCAGTGGTCTCAGCTCTATTCCAGATTTTTCTGGAAGATAAATGAAGCTAATATTTGAAATTATTTAGAATTTTTGCAACATAAAATCAAAGGCAATTCTTTTTCCTGGAGTATATTTAGAACTCAAGTTCCAGATGGTTGCATTGCTTCAACTGCATCCATTCCTTCCTTTCTGTGACCAGCAAGTGTCCTCTCTCAATGCCAGGTGTACTGCCAGGGCGAAGGAGTTGTCTACAAACTATTAATAGGTAAGTTTTTCCTCTTGACTTAGATATTAAACAGATCAGGTTTTATCTGGGAAGAATTAACTATTAAATAGACTTTAAAATCATGTCAAATGGTTAATACCTTCTGTCTTTCAGCTACTGGCAGCCTTGAAATTTGACACACCTCTACCTAAATTATTTAAGAAAATGAAGGCTTATAGATATTTAAAGAACTACAGGCAAAAGGCATGGCTTTCATCCGATGTAGGAAGTGTTAAATGATTTGGACCTTCTTTATTTTCCAAGCACTTGCCTGCACCGAAGTATTTACTTAGTAGATGATATTATATATTGGACCTACCAGTGGCAAAGAACCTACATATACCAGAATTAGTCAAAAGGAACTATGATTTACTAACATGTCTCTAGCATGAAAGATTCCTTGCAAAACTCCTCTTCCTCATACTATAGCTGCAAGACCTTACTGAATCCTCTCTCAGCAATGCAGTCATCTAAAATATCTCAATTCTGTGTTCTTCTATTGAGCTTGAGTACTGACTTAATATTCTTACACTACAGCCTTAGAGGAGAACTTACATGAATTCAAGCTGCACTGCATATTCCTTTGATATGAAAGGGATTTGGTCCGGGGCCAGACGCTTAGCCAGCTGAAGTGCTTTGTCCCAGTGCTGCAAGTCTTTTCGCATCTATTAACACAGAACAGTAACATATTCTGATGCAAGTGTCAAATTTGGACTTCTATTCTGAACTTTAAATTATTCTAAATACAAATATTGAGTTAATATTCTAGAAAGATTCAGACAATTTGAGAGATGTTCATCCTGAAGGAAGGTCTGTTATGTTGACCCTGGAAATGACAGGCTGGTCAGTCTCACTTCAGTGCCTGGTAAAATTATGGAAAAGATTATTCTGGGAGTTATTGAAAAACACTTGAAGGACAATGAATGCAGTCATTGGTCACAGCCAGCACAACTTCGTGACAGCAAAGTCCTACTTGGCAAACTTAATTTCCTTTTATTATAAGGTAACCCACCTAGCTGATCAAGGACAGTCAATTGATGTAATCAATTTCAGTAAAGCTTTGAATGTGGTCTCTTAGAGTATGTAAAATGTCCAGCCCACAGCTGAATAAACACATCATGGGATGGGTGAGCAACTAGGTCATGAGTCAGACACAAAGGGTTACAGTGAATGGGGTGACATCAGACTGGGGATGTGTCACCAGTGGGGTTCCACAGGGCTCTATCCTCGGCCTGTGCTCTTCAACATCTTCATAAATGGCTTGGACACAGGACCCAAAGGTATAATAAATAAGTTTGCTGATGATACTAAATTGGAAGGAGTTCTTGACTCCCTCAAAGGCAGGGAGGCCCTGCAGAGAAATCTTGCCAAATTAGAGGGCTGGGCACTCACCAACTGTATGAAGTTTAACAAGGGGTAGTGCTGGACTCTACACCTGGGACAGAGCAACCCTGGATGTACAGACAGACTGGGGAATGAGATGCTGGAAAGGGACCTGGGGGTCTTGGTCCATGACAAGTTGAACATGAGTCAGCAGTGCCCTGGCAGCCAGGAGGAACAACCCTGTCCGGGGGGGCATCAGGCACAGCATCACCAGCCAGGCAAGGGAGGGGACTGTCCCGCCCTGCTCCGCACTGGTGCAACCTCATCTTGAATATTGTGTGCAGTTTTGGGCACCACAGTGTAAGGATCTAAAGCTGTTAGAGAGTGTCCAAAGGTGGCCAACAAAGATGGTGAAGGGCCTTGAGGGGAAACTGTATGAGAAGTGGCTGAGGTTACTCGGTCTGCTCAGTCTGGAGGAGGCTGAGGGGAGACCTTATCACAGTCTACAACTTCCTTGTGAAGGAAAGAGGAGGGGCAGACACCGATCTCTTCACTGTTGTGCCCAGATACAGAACCCAAGGGAATGGCCTGAAGCTGTGTCAGGGCAGTTTTACATTGGATATCATTCAAGAAAAGGTTCTTTACTCAGAGGGCGCTTGGGCACTGGAACAGCTCCCCAGGGCAGTGGTCACAGCACCAAGCCTGACAGAGTTCCAGAAGCATTTTGAATGCTCTCAGGCACATGGTGTGACTCTTGGGGTTGTCCTGTGCAGGGCCAGGAGCTGGACTCAGTGATCCTTGTGGTTCCCTTCCAATTCAGGATAGTCTACAATTCTAGTCACACAATGGCAAGATCAAAACCATAAAAGGACAACATTATCATAAGATAAAATATTCCAGTATTAACCTGGAAACAAAGCCAGCAGAAAACATACACATCTTAAATTAATACCTCAAGAGAAGCAATAGGACAGGAGGATGCCAGATACAAATCCTGAGCCAGATTAAAATCACTAGTAAACATTGCAAGATGTCCTGCTAAAAGGTTGCGGTCTTCTATTCCCTGTAGAAAGACATAATAGGTGCAGAAGTAGTCCAAAAGAAAATAAATACCATATAAATAACATAATCTATAAAATAAAGCAAAATAATAAAACTAAATATCCTTACATTTCACAATAATGTGTGTTGGATTCTACAAACCAGAAAAAGCCCTCATGTGTCACTACAGCTAACACTGTCTAAAATCAGCAATTTGCAGAAGTATAATTTTAAGGTACTATTTCACTTTTAGATGTATAGATGCAATCTGGTTTTATTTTGGATTTTTTTTTAGTAGCAGTCTTCAACATTTTCTCAAAAATAACAAAAGGAAATAAGAGCCTCCCAATGCCTGAGACACGAATATATTCTGCAGAAAGAAATACTGTGCAGTCCAGTAGAGGCTGCAACCACTTCAAGAGACAACCAAGCAAACAGTCTGTAGTTTGGACACTTTATCCTCTATACCCCTTGAAAGTAACTCAGCTTCTGTTTGAACAAAAACAACCCCTTTCCCCTGCAAAAAAAAACCCCCAAGAATTCAGCAATTCTTAAAGAGGAATTAAATTACCATATTTCCTATGTAAGACTTTATATTTTACCTTTACTTGCTCTAGTGACATCACCATCCCAGCATTAGCAGATGTTCGATAAACACGTATTGCAAAATCCACCTCCATATGATATAAGCAAGCTTTGGCTAGCTCATTCCAACAAGACTGGTCATTCAGAAGTCTGCAAACCTCCCATGCTTCAGAAAACCTATAGAAGGTAAAACACATTTACAACTACTTTAATTTTAGGTATTACTCATACTCAAAACTCCCTCTCAACATTTTTTTCTCTCTGTTAGAGAAAACATAAAACACATTTACTTCTAAGCCATGGAGAGAGATGTACATGAAGAAAGGAAAAATACAAATGTGTACCTTACAGTTCTATTTCTTCTGTTTCTACCACACCTTTTCAGGAAACCATCTGCTTTCCCTACTCTGGCATTCCTTCCATTACACTGATTTTGCGTTGTTTCATTACAGTGGGAGGAGAGTATGACAGAAGCACCTTCAGCCAGTTTCAGAGGAGCCACTGTCACAAAGCCCCAAATAAGTCTTGAAAAAAATTTCTTAAGGCTTTTATTTGACAGTGAAAAAAACCCAAAACACCACTGGATCATTTACTTTGCTTGGCCTGCCTGGAGAGCTATGTGAACTTATAGATCAATCTGCTTTATCAACATTTGGCAGGACACTTTAAAATCACCAGGATATGCTATATTGAACTATAAGCACAGAAGAAAACAATTTACACAATATAATTAAAATGCAGATGTACCTTTTCAACATTAGAGTCTGAGTAAGCACTTGTCTCAGCATATCAGGTCCAAAGTCTTTCAAATTGCCAAGGAAACTGTGAGTACTTAAATAGATATTGTTTGTTTTCCCACTCTGAGTCTGACAAGTTAATTCTCCATTATACAACAACAAAGGTTTTTGGGAATAGGGGACTTCCGTGCCACCTGCCAAAATAATCCTTGATCCTAGATTCAAAGATCAGGAAGAAAAAAAAGATGTCTTGTAAAAATCCCTATATGGAGAAAAGTATAGCAAGCAGCTAAAAATGTGTATATTTGCAGGGCATTAATTTTAATTCAGGGTCTGTAATTCTGGCAGTCAGCAGCAACTACACAAGCACACATCTTTGTGTGTGCATATTTACATCTTTGAGTAAATATACAGAACGTAAAGCTTCTAAACCAGTAAGGTCCTTTTCCAAATGTTTGTAGGTAAATTTCAATGTTTCTCTTTTGCAAATATGGAAATAGCTATGTTTACAACTTTAACACTTTCAATGAATACAAGTTTTGTGACCCTGATGCAAGTTGTCACCATGATCCTGAGATTTTTCTCATTAATGTTTCAAAATACAATTGAAGCACAACGTGTAACTTTCAGATTAAATATTATAATAGCAAGACACTTATGGAGTTGAGACCAAAATGCCTTGAAACCTTACAGAGAAACCTGCAAAGTAACTAGTTTTCTATTAATGAGTTGCACTTCAAATCTTCTGTAGTACTATTTATTTCTATATGCATTTTATTTAAGACAAAGGAAGATTCAGAACATGTTTTACTTTATTAACTAAAATAGTATAATCTTTAAGAGTAACCTTTTAAAGAGCTTATTGTACCTTGAATGGTATCCTTATGGAAAACGTAAGTGTATACTTTATCATCATCAAAAGCAACAAAAACACCTTTATCCATTGGCCAGTTTTCCCACAGGATTCCTTTAATGGTTGGTGAGAAGTCTGGAATCTCATATACTCTATCATTTACCTACATACAATGCAAAAGTAAAATTACTACCAAGTGACTAAGGCAAAAAACAAAATATTCATCCCAGCTGTGATTAAAAATTTTAAAAATAATATAAGTAGTGCAGAAATATTAAAATTGTTTTAAGAAAAAGTTTCCTTATAAGCAGTGATTCTGAATAACACAAGAATTTAAATTTGAAGTGGAGAAAATACACATTATATAAATGATACTTACTATTCTTATAAAAAGGTATGGAGAGGGGCAGTGAAACTGGGTAAACTATCTGTATTTAAATTGTGTCTTTAAATGCACAAACACATACATTTTTGAAAATTACTGCTCAGGAACTTAAAACAATTAAATTGTCCTGATCTAGTATGATAGATTTTATTTCCTTACCCTACCATTAAATTATCTTCAAGCTTCCTTGCCAATTTCTTCTATCAGCATACATGCTGTAGTGACAAAATCTTCTTCAATTTCTATTAAAAACATTATATAGTTGAAGAGCCTGATTGTAAATATATTGTATTGGTATCCCACACTAACTTACTGGACAATAGACAAAGCCATCACTTTTGTCATCTATGAAAGCCATTCTGGTTCCACTGGGATCTGGAAAAACCTTTCTCACACTGACAGGGTGTCGATATTCATTCACATATTGCCAGTCTTCAATGAAGAAATAATGAATAACTCCAGTCTAATGAGAAATAATAGCAAATGTTAATAATTACATCAGTAAGTGGCAAGCAGGTAATTAATCTGGCTGTAGTATCTTCCATCTTCAAGTACTGACTGTTCAAAAAAAATTACTTCCAAGTGGGTTTTTTGCTTCATTCTCACACCCTGTTTTGCGTAAGACAGGAAAAACTTTTGGGGGACAAAGAAAGGATTTGGGAGGTTTGAGGGATTTTCTGTTGGTTTTGATATTTATCTCCCTGTGCTTTGTGGACACAAGTGTTTACTGTGCAGTTCTCTAAACAAATGAAATGTCTGTCTCATTGCTGAAGAGAAGCCTAACCTTCAAAAAAAACTGTAAAATTTGCTTCCAAGGAAGAACCACACATTCTTAAGAAGAGAGGTACCTAACTCAGGGAATAAAACCAATCAAACTGATATGTGATTAAAGGTATATTTTTAAAAATGTGGCTTTTGACATCAATGGTAGAATTTGCACACGTCAAATTGATCGGTTGCAAATTTAGTACTTCAAATTTATCAGTACCAGTTCAGGTACTAAGGAGGTGGGAAAGGCCTCATCTGCTACAAAACCACTCAAAGTAATTAAACCAGAGACAGTGGCTCTGCCTTTCCTCTGGAAGGTAAGTAATTAAACCAGAGACAGTGGCTCTGCCTTTCCTCTGGAAGGTCAATACATCAGTTGATATCACAAAGAGCATGATACAACAATGCCAAATGTGTCCTGTATTCCCAGCACCAGAAAAAATTAAAAAGACAAAAAACTACCCTCACACATAAAAAAAATCTCCAGAAAACTCCATGAGCATGTCCACATCCTCCTTCAGCGCCCTCCTTAATTCCTATCCTTGTTGAAACATGTAAAAAAATTCTCTTTTGACAAAGGCTTCAGTAGCAAGTCAAGGCTTTCATTTATGTTACAACATTTGTATACATCAGTACCTTTTTGTCCGCATTTTTCACATCACCACCTAAATCAACAAATTTGCAGGAAAGTGCTATGTTTTTTCTTATATCTGGAAGACATTTTGATTCCCAACCCTCTCACTAATGCAACAGAATTTAGTTCTGCTATAAAAAGCAATGTTTTGCAACAAACACTACTAAAAGCAAAACTTAACCTTCCTGCCAATGCACGTCATATAAATGCAACAGTAAAGGAAGCTGGATCCAATTTTGACTGTATTTGCTCAATGCTCTTGTATGGAAAACAATCCACTCTGAAGTTCACAGATGCACTTTTTTTCTAAAAGCATGAGCAGTAATCAAAAAAATTCAAACAGAAATATATTCCATCTAAAAAGATCTTTTAAAAGAAGTAATACTCACATCTGTACCATATATGAGGAAGTCACTAGTTAAAGCATGGCACAAAATTCGGTATTTATCATCATCTGCTGGGAAAAGCCGAGTTTCTCGTTCTTCCTGAGCACTCAAACCCTCACTTTCTATCTAAACATAAAGAACAGAATGAACTGAAAATCTCCACTGTTAACAATAGGGTATCATAGTGTTGTTTGTATCAAACTGTAAGAAAATTAGATGAAAAAAACTTGCATGTGCATCCCTTAAGAACCCAGCATCTGCTTCTGTCACATTACCAGAGACCTTTAAAATAAAACTTGTTAAACAGCTGACAAGAAGACGTTTTTCTTCACCTGTTCTAGTCTAGGTTGTATTTCTAAATCTACAGAAACTCAGCTCTATATTTTACTTAGCCAGCAAAACTATTCTGAAGAATTTTATCTCCATTAACTGAATATCATTCCATTTTATTTGACTTTTGAAATTACATTAGCTTGTTCAGCTTGTATCAACTCCTTAGTTCAACACTGGTAATTCAAACTGCCAGAGCTCTTACCATATGCAGCTGGACTTTACCCTCAAAGAGAGCAGCAGCATAATCGGAATTAAGGTGCATGCTTGCTACTGTCCCCAGGTACTCCACATCTTTAAGCTTTTTTACATCTAAAGGATTCAAACAGAAAAGATATGGTAAAAATATTTTGATTTTGTACAGGTCTTCACTTATCTAAATTTGCAGCTGAGTAAGCAGATGTGAAAATCTCACAACTAAGCAGAGATGGGACAAGTCACACATAAAGAGACTTTCTCCTTAGCAGTCAAAGAACTAGTTAGAAACTACATAAAAAGCTTTTCCTATGCAACTCTGACTAGTATTGTTACAGTTTTATTTAATTTACTGTCACTGAAACAAAGGGGATGCTTAGAAAAACATGGAAGTTTTAAATCCACCATCTAAAATTTGGACACAGCATAACGAAATTTTCCTTATCCCATAAAAACCACATGAAGATCTGCCAAACTGAAGATGTAAATATTCCTAAGTATTGTTCATAGCTCCTAAGTACTGTTCATAGTTCCTAAGTACTTTACCTAACTTAGTACTTTAAGACACAGATATATAATGTCTCAAAAGCCTGAAGTCTTTTGTTGATTAACAAGATGATGTGAAAAAAACAAGTAAGCAACAGTCTACATTTCGTGACCAATACCTCAAATGAGAAGTTTTATTTCTATTATTTACAATGCCTTGCCATAACTGCTTCAGCCTGCAAAAATTATTATCTCATCCTAGCAGGGCCATGTGGCAATTGAAGTTTTTATTGTACAACACGGAATGTCCAGAACTGCTAAACACAATACTGAATTAATAAAATAAACCAGAGTGCTGCGTTAGTTTTAAGAGAAATAAATTTATGCTTACTATTCTCTCCAAGCGCATAAAACCAAGCCCGATTGTTCATTCCTACAGCCAAATGATAAATGCCAATAGCGATAAAACTGGGCTCTACTTCAACAGAGACTGTGACTGGCAGCTCCTGTAAGAAAACAAAACAAAATAATACAATTTCCATCTGCTTTTGATACTTACTTTAATTACATCTACATGAAATTTAAAAGGAAGAGGTTATCATACGCTCTCCACATGATTTGCTACAGTGACTTCAAGAAGAGAAGTGAGGTATGCAATCCGTGTACTGCAAGCATCTCCAAGGATTGGAAGCTTTGTCAAGAAAACATGGAGGGATCCTCTTCGTGTAGATACTGCCAACAGCTGTCCATCATCTGTCCATGCCATCTGATCTACACCTAAAATATTCACCACAAGTTTTGGTAAAAAAATATAGTCCTTTCTTTAACTACTGTAACCAGCAAGCAATGATTTTCTCTAAACTGTGAAAATGGTAGGAATTAATATCTAGACTATATGTACTAATGTACTTAAAGCTAACCAATTAATACAATTCCAAGATCAATTAGAATTACTTGACCCAAACACATAATTTACTAATACAGCATTTTCCTGAGAGTGAAGACTTCACAGAATCACAGGATGGTTTGAGTTTGAAGGGACCTTAAATGCCATCTAGGTGCAACCCACCTTCCACTAGATCAGATTACAGAACTGTTACAAAATTGATCAACACTTTTCTTCTTTTCAACACTGAAAAGAGCACATTCAATTCAGGCAGCACATTCAAAGTGATCCATAATACTGGAAGCAGCTGAGTAGAATTCAGTCTTATTCCCCTCACTGCCAAATCAGTAAGTACTAAACACAGAACTGATGTTTGTTCCTCAGTGTCTGAAAACGCCATTAGAAAAACCATACTCTAACTGACTAATACCAATATTCCATGGCATACAGGGAAGTGTTGTGCTGAAAATATCCTAAATTTCCTAAAAAGAAAAAAATTAACAAAGGAAGGTTCTTAGAAATAAACATTGCCGTAGGTAACCAGCTACTTGACAATAACTGAAGCATTTACAAACGCTACATGAGGAGATAAGGGTGGAAACCCACTACTCAAGGAAATGGTTTTGTAACACTGTTCTGGAAGCCACAGGCACAAGTCCCATACATCAGGACAAAAACAGATCAAGTATCAATGTTAGTACAAGACATGCTGAAAAGCACAAAAAATCATGGAAAGAGCAGAAACCAGTAAAGTATTACTGTAATAATCTGAATATATTGTAATACAGATTCAAAACTGCACAACACTAACTGATCAAATATTCTGAGAGCTGTACTTCTCTATACTTTGAATAGGTAAAGTATGCACGCATTTTGCTACAGGTCACCTAATAAATAGAAGTTGGGAAAGCAGGAGTTTTTGAAAAATTCTGTATTTACACAGTTTTTCCAACAGCAGTACTTTCACTCCATGAACAGAGACGCTATCAAAATTCCAGTTTACTTAATTTGCAAAATTTTGTATCCCCATGGAGAAAGTTAACATACCTTTGTTTTCATCATCCAAGTTTATTATGGCATACATTTCTCTCATATCTGTCAGATCATGGATTTTGATGCTAAAACAAAAATAAAGAGTCAGTCATTCTCACCAATCTAAATTTCAGTCATCACTAACTTGAAGAAACACAGTCCAATCAAGACAGCCTAATGGAGCAAAAAGTAGAACACAAATGCAAAATGTCTTCAATTTCCTAAAAAACAACACATTATTATCCATCATTGTAAATAGTGCATCACTGTATCACAGTACAAAAATATTTGCTCAGAGAACTGAAATTTGAGGAAAAGGCACAAATCCAATTTGAAAGAATTCAGAGCTAGGGAACATAGACTGTTATTCACTTTTTATAGATCTGTTATAGCATTTTGAAGACGTTACTGATGGACACACAGGGCTTGAAACACAGATGCAAAAAATACTTTCAATATAAAAGGGACAGAGTGAGAGTTTACTTATGCTGTCATGTCACTCAATGCAAGTTAAACCACTCCTTAAAGAAATAACCCTTATTGTACAACAGCTCAAGTGCTTGAAGTTGCACCATGTTTTGCTCACAATTATACCACTCCTGATGTGCAAGTGTTATAAATCAGCAGTTGCTCAAACACACAGCTGAGGACAGAGAGAACAGTTTGACTCCTACTATGACACAATTCCTCTTTTGCTGAAGAATTCAGATTATCACAGAATCAGGGATTAGCAGATGAGGAGCTAAAGGAGCTATTCTATCATATGCACAAAACATTTTGAGAAACTCCAGTGTATTTAATAATTTATTTCCTTAATTGCTTATACTTTTCAACTTTTGTCTAGACTGCAGGTAAGACCAAACACCAGAGAGGAGAATATCGGGTACCAACATAGTCAATACAGATTTAAATTATTTTTTCTCCTGTTATTAAGCAGATGTTTATGCTCAATCAATAAATCTCAGTAAAGAAGTTTGGACTTTTTTGTAGCCAAGCAACATAAGAGAAAAAGAATGAATCAAAAGGAAAAGTATATACTAAAGTTTAATTCTTTTTTGTTTACAATTAGTTTGTAAGTACACAGTATTGTAGTACTGTGGAAGTACTGCAATAGGAGAAGCTGTGGAAGTACTACAATAGGAAGTACAGTAGTACTGTGGAAGTACTACTCTAGGCAGAGTAGTACTTCCACAGAGCAATTCCTCTTACCTTTTCACTTCTTAGGGAGCCTTGAAGCCTTAGGAAACATAGCGTGAATGCCCACTATCTCCTGCTCTGGGAGATGAACTCTATTCTTTATATATAAAACTTCCACTTACCAATTGTCTCCACATGATGCAGCTTTGTTTAATGACTGTGATATAGCAATGCTGCTTAGATTATCCTTATGATTATGAGCTTGAAAGACTTCTTGTCCTATTTCACGAATGTGTGTAGAAATTACTACAAAACACCCTTGTGAGAAACCAATCATAATATAGCCATCACCATACCTGTTACAAAAAAGCAACAATTTAGAAAAGAGATCTATTAATGCAACATGCATTTTATCTCAGACTGCTGGGGTATGGTCAATGCCTCCCAGTAACAGAGAAAATAAACAAATTATAGGAATTTATAGATATCATGTTGAACCATATAATAAAAAATAGGTTAAGGGAAAACTATCAAAGGTCCCTAGAGGACAAAACCATGTTGGTGCCCAGATGCCTTTTAAGTCATCTTTATTCTGTCCTGTATTCTATAATGCCACTTTATTTTCAACAAGCTGCACACATGGTAATGATACCAGGAGAAAGATTTCTGGTATCTTCATTGAAATAAGCATACCAGATGATGGCAACTTTCATTTCAAGGTTCTGGCCTATGGGTCCCATCAAAGCCATGTCAAAACAATAATGCCAGTCACTGTGCCCTTAAAGGCACTGCAAACACAGTGGAGGTACCAAAGCAAATTTGTGAATATTCCGTTTACTTTTCATAGTATCAAGTAGAAATAATGAGGTTAAGGCACAAATAGTTACAGCATGTAAAGATGAATTCAAACAATATCTTATTAGCTCAACTGCAAGAAAAATCACTGCAAGGGAAACAGCCCAGCTACACCTTGTTATACATAGTCATAAACTAAGAAGTATACAGCTTCAGGTTTTCTTAGAGTTGTAGTGTAAACAGATGTCAATTCCACATGGACTGAACAGGCATTAAAAGATACAGAAATAGCACAGCTACTTTTTTGGTACAGACCTGAAACTTCTATCTTAGGTTTTCTTCATAGGAACATTACCAATGGTATTGCACAATAAGAAGGCTACAAAAACTTTGCACAGCTTTGCAAACCAACAGACTAGCTGAAGGACACAACTCCACCCCTAGCTCTTTCATCAGTTACTCATCCAAACATAAAACAACCATAAACCCATCCGTTTAATCTTCTGTCAAGACAGCAACATATTTTTGTTTAAAGCTGAGCGTATCAACAATGATTCTGCTGGAAGTCTTTATAGCTATTGAATCATCAAGTAGAACAGTAAAAAATGTAGACTACCTTGTGTTCGGAAAAGAAGTACTGAAAAGTCTACAATACTTTTGTAGTATTGTAAGCCAAGAAAAATCCAATCTGAGCAAGGGAGAGATTATTTTGTTTCCAGCATTTATCTGAACTACTTCGAAAATACTCAGCTTCTTAACACTAGAATAATTAATTAAGAATATTCTGCTCACCATTTGTAGCTTACAATACTGCCGTAAGGCTGCTGAAATTTCAGATCAATTGGGTTATCAGGATCATTCAAATTAAAAAGGAAGAGAGTCTTCTTGCCAACTACTACACTGACCTGCCAATGAATGAAAAGAAAAATTAACATGACAAGAATGGCATAACTTTAAAGTAAGGCCCTATATCTTCACTACAAGATGAGATCTAGGAATTTGAATAATCCTTAAGAATCTCATGGGTCTGAATTCTGAATTTTCATCAACAGTAGACTAGATTTTCAGGACATTTCCCTGTGTGAGCCAGTGGTTCACAAATTTAAATGCAAGCTCAGCAGAATGCACATCTCAAATTCAAGGCTTTCTCCTACAGAAGTCAGCTCCCTTTTCTCAGAAGAAAAGGCAGCACATGGAGTTACCCTGTTAGATAATTCCCACATGGACTACAGTATTTTGTATTGACGTCTTACTGTGCTTTCCCTGCTTGATACTCTTTCATCAGTCTTCATAACTGAGAACTGCATGTCACTGGGATCTGAGCTGACTGAGGTCTGCAAGAAAGAAGTGCAGATTGAGAAACCAACAGTTAATGTAGCACATACTGATGATAAATAATTGCATTATTCCTGCCATGTATAATTTTGCTTAAGGACAGACAGGGAAAGTTGCTACTGCATTTAGTAAAATCTTGGGAACCAGGAGTATTAATGTACATCTTAAAATCAAATGTGAATTATAAATACTACCTGTCTTATAGTATCCCCTTCCTGATTGCTTATAGTAATCATTTTATCTTCACCACCTAAAGCAAGGAGGTTTTCAATACTCCAACAGCCACAAGTAATCCTCTTAGTGTGTTTACCTGAAAAAGAAAAAAACCTATACAACACAAACACAACCACAAAAAAAAAATCTGTGATGGAAATATGCAGTGTTCTGCCACTCATAAACAGACTGTCAGAATGTGAAACCACCTGTCAGAGCAAGAGCCTTTTTTCTACTTTTTGGCTACTAAGTAGCCAAATCTACTCTCAGATGGAAGTCTTTTGACTTTATATGAAACAGCACAGCCCCTGTTCTTTCATTTCTTTGCATCACATTTCTGGGGAATGTGTTACATCCTTAGCCTTTATGGCCAGAGGTATTCTAAGCAGGTATGAAAGAGTAACTTAGGAAATGAACAACCACACAAATCCTTTGCAAGAAAGGTAACACAAGTGCCCCAGGAGGCAGTAAGGCAGTATGAAGTATTTGTGAGTATATATATATATAAATAAAACTTAGTATTCTCTAAAACTACTCTGCTGAGTACACCAAAGTAGAAGGTGCAAGTTGAGTATGAGCACATTTTTTACCTGCATGTTCATATAGAGAATTGGAAAGGAAACTATGTATATTAGCAAAATTCCACTTTTCACATGTGCCAGAGTAGTTTCAAACCAGTCCATACCAAGAACAGAAATCTTGCGAGAAGTCTGACGGTTATATATGAGTAAGTTTCCCTTTGTTGTTCCAACAGCAAGTAAAGTTCCTACTCGAGACCATAGCAAGAAAGACATTGCATCCCTAAAACAAAGAAAAATCTTACTTTGTATAGCAAAGATTCCTTTCATGTGTTTACATATTAAAACATTTTGCATTTGTCTTTAATTTCTGTGAGTCATAGAGACTCATACCAAGGAGAACTTTCAAGTTAAGGAGAACTTTCAAATTAAGCAAATGTTCTCTACCAATATCAGAATTATCTAAGTATGCAGAAGATAGTAAAAGTAATAAAAAATTGTATGAGGTAATGTAACATGACTTGTACAAATGAAAATGGATCTGTAAACATTAAGAATCTTTGATGGAATCACAGGTAATTTTCCAGTCACTTTTTGTATTTGTTTTTGGTACTTCAATAACCTTAGCCAACTCAAAAGTGAGTAGGTCTAGTTCTAGTCAATGTAATAAATAAGTTAGAAAGATCTATTTTAACTTGAAGTTTCAGATAGAGCAAGGCCTATTTTGGTGTATATTTAAGGCTATACAGATATTATACATCATGTTAAAAAACAAAGAGCCTCTTAAGCAAAAAAAAAAAATTAATTAAAAATATAAACCAGATTTTATATAAAAAATATAAACCAGAATTTTCTAATTAGTGCAGTCACTCCCATCTTTTTAAATTTCACTGTAGGTATGCAATAGAAATTGGAAAGAAATTTGAAATATTGACATGTGAAATGACCTCCAACATATTTGGTTTGCATAGGAGGGTGCTTTTCCACTTTCAGAAAGGGAAGGATATCAGAAAAGACTCATTATCACTCTGTTTATGTCTTGGTGCTTATTCTGCTTCANNNNGGTGCTTATTCTGCTTCAGAATAAGCACCATAAGATATCTCCTTTGATCCTAAACTAGTCTACTTTGTGAATAGCATTTTAGCCCCCTTATAAATCTAAGGGAAAAAAAAAATCTTAGCACCACTGATACCACTTCCCTTACTTTTAAGCTCCCTTTAGCTGGTGTGAAAGACTTACTAGAGAGAGTAGCAAGTGCAGATGCACAAAAAATTCACCCATCCTTGTTGCTACCACAAAGTCAAAACATTGAAGAGAAGCTCTCTAGAGACATTCAGAATATAAACAAACAGCCTGTAACCCCTGAAATCCCCCATCCACAACGAACACTTCAAAACCAGCAAAACATATAAAAAATAATTTAGCAATTAACTGTGGCATATTAGTTTAATTAGTATATATTATGAGGACTCCAATAAAAAGATGATCTTGAAATATAGCCTCCACATCAACAAGTCACAGTGGTCCAAGTCTTTAAAAATGTAAAAAAAAACCCTTCTTACCTCATGCCACTGTCTACTTGGCTTGTTTTGTTTGTTATTGCATCCCACAGAAATATGGTGCTAGATTTGTCTGTGATTATTGCTAAAGTATCTCCATCCTTGTCCCAGTCCATAGCAACACAGTTACTGAAGAAAAGAAAAAAATCACTAAGAATGTTAAAATGTGTTTGTAAGTATAGAGAAACAGCCAGGACTATACAGCTGAGTCCCTATTTTTCCTTTCTCCTCCCCTGCAAACCCATGAAAGATTGCAGATTTATCTGTGAACTTGTTCTATAGCAACCCCACTCTTATTCAAATACCATTGATGACAAGGGCTGAGAGGAAGGTCATAAAAGACACTGCTACCTATGTTCTAGTACTTGAAATACTGTCACCTTGATTTTTCAAGAGACAGTGAAAGTCCTCTGTAAGGTTCTGGTTTGTTAGAGGCTATTCAGAGTTGGGATTATTTTTCTGATAATACACCTCTGATTCCACACAGCTTTCCTCACTTTGGATAGTTTTCCAGAGAGAATGTGCATTTATCACACATTGTGCAAAACACTGCACAGAAAGAGCTGGGCCTCAGATATTACTGAACAAAAGAGACTGACACAGCCAGACCATATTATGAATGACACCTAACCCAAACAGCAAGATGTGATGGTCAGTGAAATACATGTGGGTCTGGTAAAGACAATGAGAATTGCATCTCTTGGTTTGGTGCAAGGTGGCAACTGCCATGAACAACTACAAAAACTGGATTTCTAGACTTCTTGGGGAACTAAGAGATTCTGGCTCATATTTCCCAATGACACAGGGCTGTGTAAGTGACGATCTGGAATTAAAGTTATACTCCTGACTAGAGGTTTCAGCCTTAAAGACCATGGGAGTTTTGCCTTGACTAAGGGGTTTATCTTAATCAAAATTAATCAGGTCGTTAGAAATAAAATAAAAAATTTCTATGATGACTAAGAACAGTTAAGGTGCTAAGAAGACATGAGCAGTACACAAGTGAAACTACATGAGGTATTAATGGTGCCCAATAAAAATGCACTTATTGAGCAAAGCAATATGATGACCCAATCCCACACCATTTTCCTTAGGGAGGTGTCCCCTGGTTCATATCCAGCCTGTTCCTATGGTCTGACTGCCTTTTAAGAAGTTCAATATATCTTCCAAAGTACACAAGTTTTTAAATTTAATCTGAAAAAAATCCAGTTTCTGAACTCCTATGCACTCTCTGATGTGAACCAAAGTGTGATAAACTGGAAAAAAAANNGTGTGATAAAATGGAAAAAAAAAAAAAAAAAAAAAAGACTCACTTCAGAAGTATCACCTTGACCTAAAGCAACAATGCCAATGTGTACATTTATGCTTCTCTTTATGATGTAAACAGAAGCACTAAACCAAAGAAGTATCTTTCCTCAGCAAAGCCATGGTAACAAATTGTTAGAAAATCAACAGTAGCAAGAATGCAAGGATATATTGTACACAACCTCATTATGATCCTTCTTAATGTGATAGGTCTTACATAATTTGTCTTTTCTGCCAGGTATGCTCACCAGAGATAGTATATCATCTCACAAATTTCTCACATTGTCTAAGTATCTCACCAGAAGAGAAGCATTAAAAAAAAAAAAAAACCCCAACAAATAAAATAATTTGAACCCATCTTAGTACCTACCCTGGTAGGCTGATTTCATTTCTCTTCTGACCATGACGATCAAAAATTTTCACAGCACGATCACCTCTAAAAAAGATCAATATATAGAATAATTCCCTTTCTTTATCAGTCATTTTGATGGACAAATGCAATAAATAGTTGCAGTCTTACCCTACTACAGCAAGAAAATTTCCCAAAGTTTTCTGCCAAGCAAACTGCACAGGAGAACCAGACCAAGCTTTTTCATACAGACTGAATACTTGCTGGGGAAAAAAAAATAGTAGGAAATGATACATCTTAAAATCAGAAGATTTAAGAATACTACAACTGCCTAGCATGTTAGCAACTGAGTACTGTGGAGGTAACCCGTCCCCCCGGCCCAAATAATCCAAACACAGCTTCTGTGTGATCCCAATGCACCAAAGTACCAAAATCCCACATAAAAGTTATTTCAATTTGAGTGGAAAAAAATGAAGTTTCTGCTATTGGCTGTTCACATAGAGAACTGTGACTCTATTAAAAATATTATTTTTGTCTCTTAGTTACAGGAATAGAAAAATTGCATTAAACTCTCCCCTTCTAGTTCAAAAACCACAATGTTAATAGTTCTCTAAATTTAATGGAAAACTCTGGGACCATGAAGCATCCTTAGTCTGCAAAACACAGAAGGGTCAACATCCACTCTTTCAGAGATAACCTTTTCATTACTCTGAATTGCCGGGTCTTAAAAGCTAAGATATCAAAGCAACATGCTATAGAAAGAAATTCTTACTTCCAAAGGAGAAAATTTCTGAACATCCTTTTCCTTTCACACCACCCACAGATATTTTTTTATAACTTAGGTGTAAGATAAAGCCCACAAGTTCATGACTTATATCCTACATGTCATAAGATAAACACCAACACCTGCTGTCCACCAAATGCCTGTCAGACTTGCTCAAGTCTGCCACAGGTTCTTATCCCTCCTATTGGGTCAATGTAAACTGAGGCATTCTTCACACTGAGTCTGTGTTCTGCTCATATGAACAGCAAAAATACAACCACTACATGCCACACTCACAAACGACATCTGACAATGATGTTTGATTTTGAAAAGAAATTTAATAAAATCTTAGTCCAGAGGAGGGCCACCAAGACGATTTGAGGGATGAAACACCTCTCCATCTATGAGGAAAGGCTGAGAGAATTGGGATTGCTCAGCCTGGAAAAGCGAAGGCTTTGGCGTGACCTAATTGCGGGCTTTCAGTACCTGAAGGAAACATACAAGAGAGGGACGAGGGGGAATGGCTTCAAACTGAGAGAGTCGGTTTAGATTAGTTATTAAGAGGTATTTGCTGTGGAGAGGCACTGGTACGGGTTTCCCGTAGAAGTTGTGGACACCTCATCCGTGGAAGCTTANCCCGCCCGCGGCGCCGCGGTTACCGAGGAGACGGAGCGGGCCGGGGGCGGGCAGAGAGCGGCCCCGGCCCCGGGCCCCGGCGGGAGGAGCTCTGCGTGAGGCCGCGGCCCCCGGAGCGGGGTGCGGGCAGTTCGCAGAAGAAAAGGAGGGTTTTCAGACGGCAGGCACGCAGAACGAGCTCTAAGCCAGGGAATAAAGGCACACAGCCGCCAGCAAAGCCTCTTGAGATCAGCTGTATTCCAACTGCAAAGCTTCATCACAAAGTGTCACCGATTTCTTTTAAAACAATAAATAGTTCGCCGAGAGCGTTAAAACACACTTTTAAAGTTACAAATGCACAAAGGACTTTGGGTATCGGGCACTTCAAACTTTTTTTTTAAAAAAAAAAAACAAACCCAAAACATTCAATGAGTTCACATCTTCCCGTTTTTCAGGCGCGGTGCTGTTCGGAGAACATAAGGGACAAGGCACGTAAAAGCAAATACAAAAAGGCTTCTCCCGAGAACATTTAAACCGTTCAAAGCAATTCGGTGTAACAGCAGAGGGCTCGAGAAAGGCGAAATATAAAGTATCTGAAAAAATTAGGTAACTGTTAAATAAGGTAACTAATTTCATACAGTCCCACGAGGCACAGGTCACTCTCCTGTAAGATGCTGAACATGCTTAAATGGTGGCAGCTAAGCATCTGGCAGGATTGGGCCCTCTACATTNAACCTGGGCTAGTGAAAGATGTCCCTGCCCATCGCAGAGGCGTTGCAACCAGATGTCCTGTAAGCTCCCTTCTACCCGAAGTCCCTCCATGCGAACGTAAACAAACGCGGAGTGCAGGCAAGCACACCAGGCCGCCTGGCTCTNCTTTTTTTTTAAAAAAAAAAAACAAACCCAAAACATTCAATGAGTTCACATCTTCCCGTTTTTCAGGCGCGGTGCTGTTCGGAGAACATAAGGGACAAGGCACGTAAAAGCAAATACAAAAAGGCTTCTCCCGAGAACATTTAAACCGTTCAAAGCAATTCGGTGTAACAGCAGAGGGCTCGAGAAAGGCGAAATATAAAGTATCTGAAAAAATTAGGTAACTGTTAAATAAGGTAACTAATTTCATACAGTCCCACGAGGCACAGGTCACTCTCCTGTAAGATGCTGAACATGCTTAAATGGTGGCAGCTAAGCATCTGGCAGGATTGGGCCCTCTACATTTTTAAATAACCTTACAGGAAAGACAGACAATTTCTTCATCTTATAAAATTATACCTCTCATAGTAGTGCAAAGCCTCATTTAAAAATGTAATTAGTCTAGATGTAATGGAATGCTTCAAAAATTCCAAAGTGCAAATATTAAACTTAAATTGGTTAATTGTTAATCACACTTTAGAATTCTTCCAATAACCCATACAAATAGCAAAGTAAATACAAGAACCAAAGCAGAGAAAAAGGTATGATGTTCTGCATCTTGCATAACAATTTTGAAAATCCACAAAGTACACTGGATGTCAAAAATATATGTCAGAAATTATTAAATAGCAGGTTTCTGTTAGCATAAGACAATATTTAAAATAAGGCTTTGGTTAAATAAAAAGTTTGCTAAACTAGGAATGATGATAAAAAGTGCAAAAGATTCACCAAATACATAACTTCATTTCCAGGGCAGGCATTACACCTGCCATTTACAATAGTTTGCATTGGTTTGTTAGCTTGCCTTGTAGTTACTCAGATACCTATTTGCATTTATTACAGGCAAATGAAATCTATGGGGTCCAATCCTATAACTTGTTTCATCCAGAGATAGGCCCAATTATATCAAGGTATATCCATTTATAGCATCATCGCTCTGCATTTGGGGAAATCAAGGCCCTGGAACCATAACATTTGATTATTACAGTGAGTTCACTCATTTTCTTAACACTTCCTAAACAGAAGTCCTCTACTGCCAACTGGCAGGTTGCAGCTGACTTTCTTACAAGTAGAATTCTTGTAACATATGCATAACAAAAGTTTTTAGAAAGTTTTTTAAAAGTGCTTAATATTGGTCCATAAGAACATCATGTCAGCTTCAGACCAAACACTTTGCTGTGGTAGATATCCTGCACCTG
Organism: Leptocoma aspasia; assembly: GCA_013399835.1. Taxonomy (NCBI): domain Eukaryota; kingdom Metazoa; phylum Chordata; class Aves; order Passeriformes; family Nectariniidae; genus Leptocoma; species Leptocoma aspasia. The sequence goes on along the minus strand of VXAX01007452.1, from coordinate 125,146 downwards.
TTGTTTATTGGTGCACTCGTAGTTTGCTTGAGGATAAAGTAATCCTCTGAATCTACATAGGAGAATGTCACCATCCCAGAGAAAATGATTCAGAGTTTTACAGTCACAACACATGCTCCAGCTCTTCCTAAGCACAGTGGTGCAACCTGTAAACAAACAAACAAACAAACCATCTGTGAGATAAATGCAGTCAGCTTTAAGTAGTTTTTCCCCCTAATTATATGGCTGCAGTAGAATGACAATATCACCCATGCTCTGTTGACGTGACTTACAAATTGGTCCAAAATTGGATACAAACACAAAGAAAAGGTAATGATATTTTATGTAACAGAGTACTCTGAAAACAATAGCAAGCCCTAAGGACATCAAGCAATTCTTATTGATAATTTCAATTATTCAGTATTACAGGAAAAAGAAACTTTTGCTATAGTACAAACTGGATACCTGAGCTAGACAGTCAGACAATTGAGTAAAGGGTAGTAAAGTAATGCATTTCTCAGAAACAGAAAATGCCTAAAATTATAGGGGCAACCTCTCCTTTTTACTTGATTATTTGATAAAATCCTGTTAAGAGTTCTTGAAATAAGAAAAAATTTACCAATATCTATTCCTTACTTGCAAACAGAATTTACTCCTGGCAAGACCCTTTTCTGCTGAGATTCTGCTGGACTTGAACAGAGAGCAGTAGTTTCTAACACTCCCCTTTGCTTCCCCTTTTAACCTTCATAGTATTGCAGTGTATGTGAATAGCACACCAAGTGGTACAGAGACTATCCTGAGGACAAAAAAGGGTGTTTATGCCAACTCCCCCATTTCTTTTTTTCCCAGGAACAATAGACTTTTATAGAGCTGTCTGTGGCTCTGACACCCTTCACCTGAGAAAATTCCACTGCCTTCTCCTGAGCTGTGTGAAGATGAAGAGGTGGCAGACTGCTGACATAACAAGAGAGAAGGAAGGTACAAAAAGATTTCCTAATCCCTCTGGGAAGGGTTTGATAGTTTCATACTGGGATCATGGCATTCAGTGAGATATAGAGCTAAGGATACAAAGGTACATACAGATGGACACCACCTAGACATGTGAGATTCATTTAGATGCAATGGTGAGAAGCACAGTTTCTCTCCTCTGGTGAGAAGCAGTTTCTGTCCTCTGATACACTTTTTTTTTCTTTAGCAGGACTAACATTGCCATGGGTTATCACTACCAGTACCAGTGAATGCCCCAAGCTCTGATGATCCTCCTTGATGATTTGTGTTTTAAGAGCTTGCAGCAGTATGAAACGGAGGGAAATGGACAGCTGAGTTTTTTGTGTTCTGGGGATTTTTATAAACAGCAGTTTAGTTCTCTTTCTGAATTAAGAATTTGGGGCTATTACTAGAATAACATATTCAGGTAGTTCAGAATTCAGTTGCCTAAATACTGTGTCTGATGCTATTACTGATGAGCTTGGACATTCATCCTGGTCTGCAACTGGACTGCAGAAGGGCCTTGGTGTCCCACAGAGTCTGTGCTGTATCTGCCAAGCTTCTGTGGATGTAGACGCTTCAGGGTATCTCAAATGGCATTAGCTACCAAAGGACAGTCAGCTCAGGATGTCCTTGTGTGTGCTCTTCCCACAGAGAGACACATTCCTGGAGCTATATAAAAGTAACCAAGCTCTGAACTGACAGTAATGGTTTCTGAGCATGAACTGAGGAATTATTTTTATTTTAAAGCTGCAAAAACAAAAATGGGTAAATACTTTCTGGAACCTGCATACACTGTACATAGCATTCACCTCAGGAAGGGATTATTTATGAAAAAATGACCAAAACCTTGATGAAATCAATGTTGAGAGACACATTAGAGCTAAAACTAATCAACATTATTAATTTATCTTCAGAACAGGAAGTAATGTAAACAGAATCCTTTATGACAGTTTGGGGAATGTGGCAATATATTTTATTAAAAGTACCTGAAATTGTCAAAAAGAAAATAGCTATACTCTTGCAAAAGAAAGGAAGGCAGTTTACTGGAAATTAACAACTGTCTGTTCAAGATAAGTCATCTCAAGATGGTACACAAAGGAAAAAAAGAGACTCATAATAGTCTCTTGTTAAGAGTCTAGTAAGTCTAGTAAGAAAGTGCTTTTTAGAGAAGGAATATTTGAATTCTCCTTGCAAAAGGAGGTACATTTGAAATTACAATATTAATAGTAGTGTATAGTCTGATCAGAAACTATACCTGTGTCCATTCATTTGTCTGGGGATCATAAGACTCCACGGTATTAAGATATGTTTGACCATCATATCCTCCAACAGCGTACAACTTGTCACCAAGAAGACACACTCCCACTGCATCTCTGCTAATGCTCATGGAGGCCACAGCAGTCCACATATCTGTTTTGGGATCATACCTAAAAGATAATTTGTGTTGTGCTCTAAAACTGTTACCAAAATTTAACAACAACAACAAAGTGTACTGGAAATGATGCTGTCAAGGTAGTAGAAAACAGGAGAGTACAGATCTGGGTGTTAATTTCAAAGGACAATCCCCCCTCAATTCCCCTCCCTTTGAAACTATTTCTTCAGTAATCTGGTAACACAAATCACTACTAGCCAGATATCTACTTTGTGCTGCTTTCCAAATAGTCATATGGCCATATATAGCTGCTATTACTACATTTTCTATGTCTAAACGTACCATGCCAAAAACAGTTCTGCTGCTACACCACAGTAGAGCAAGTGTTTGCTTTAAATACTGTATCTCAAAGCAGAGGCTGGTAAAATTTGGTTTGGTACTAAGATTACCAATTTCAAAAATATGACCCCCAAAAGTGGTTTGAAAAAATTATATGGGAAATGCAAAACCCTTAAGACAATTCACAACACTTTTGAAATCAGAAGTCTCAGCACAGTAAACAGTAGATGGTTTAATGAAAAAAATTGTTTGGTTCTAGAACATTATCAACATTCTTTACAAGTCAAATTGAGAACTACATAGGAGACTCCATGCTATGCTTATGGCAAGAAATATATTTTAATCTGACTGAAAGAGACAATCTTTTTTAAGATTGCAGATGCTTACAGCAGAACTAACATAATTACAGAGCTCTGAAGGGCTCTAAAAAACTGTACAAAGAAATTAATTATTTAGCTAAGATCATACTTGCTAAAAACAAGTTAAAAGACACTAGTCTTAACTTTTTTGCATGAAGAGCATAGATACAAAGAGCTCTAACAATTTTATTTGCTGTCCTCTAGTCAAAGTATTACACAGATGCATGCAAGCATAACTGTAACATGAAAACATTACCTGAAGCACATATGCAAATAGAAGAGGGTGATTAGTAAGCTACATGTAGAAATTTTCCAGTTATTTTATCATTTATAAGCAATTGTATTTATCTGGGAATAGCAACTTCTGTTGCAAATATAATTCAGAAGCTTAGTGTGGTTATAAAAGCCTGATTTTAAAAATTAATATTTCTTAATCCTTTAATTTTTAAAGGAACTAGTTCCACGAATTTGATGGTCTTCCATTTCAACTCACATGAAGAGCAAGGACAAAATCCATTACAAGATGATTCCTATTTATTAAAGTAATGAGTTCTGTAACTTTGTTTCAGAGAATACTGATGTAGAAAAATATACAGACTTACTGCTTCTCTTGGGTTCCTGATTATCTGTATAGCCCTAAAAATTCGGTATTTGCTGAGAAATAGCTTCCTATCTGCAAACCCTTCTGGGTCTTTTCAGTGCAACTTCCACATGTTAACAGCTATGGGTCACACTGTATTTTCAGGTCTACTAGGACTCTGAAAGTTTGAAAACTACAGCTCTCTTGTGGTGGATTTTTGTGGGATTTTTTTGGTTGTTGTTGTTTTTTGTTTGTGTTTTTTTGTTTGTTTGGGGTTTTTTGGGGGTTAAGGGAAAAATATATGTCCTGGCATGAATAAATTTAGTAAGAGAAGAATATGGGCAATGAAGACTTACTGTAAGTGTTGGGAGGTAATAGGAAAGAAGAAAAGTTTTACAGCTGGTGGTAGGGGAGCAGGGAGAGAATTAAAGCATAGTTCAGAAATACCTAAAATGCCAGTGAACATTTAATACAGTGAATGATGAAGTATTTACTATCTTTTAAAATTAATTTATGGATCACATGTGCTACTGCAATTTGTGATACACCTACGAATGACTGAATTACATGCCCATTTCCCAGTGTCATTAGGGGATACAAGAAAGAAATAGATATATGAAGATCCACAAAACCTTACTGTTAATTCTTTTGAAAGTTATTATATTAATAGATTCAGACTTCTTGTATGAAAGAAGATCTGCTCCATTTTTAAAAGCATTTAATTCCAAGTTGTTTCAGTCATCAGTCATAATTTATTCAATGAGATTGTTAAAATAATCTAGATGAATTGCATTAAGAAGAATTTGCTTTAGAAAATCTGTCCTGGTAACATTTTGAATCATAGTATGCCTACACAGCATATTTTTATATGTTAAGTTTCCTCTGTTCATGCTAAAAATAACACACCTATTTCACTGGGTTTGTACTTACAGCTCTTTGCATAAATCACTCAATAGAGTAGCACTATCAGAATCCCATAGCAGGATATGCCTCCATCAGGATATTACCTTTCTACGCAGTCTGACAGCCTGGATGTTAAGTTGGATGCTGGAGCATCATGGCCACCTATTGCATACAGGAACCCGTTCCAGGTGGTTACACCTACACCACCTCTTCTTTTTGACATCTGAGCACAGAGAGTCCATTTGTTTGTATGAGGATCAAAACATTCTACTGACTTAAGACAAGAACTTCCATCTCGACCACCAACTGCATAAAGCCTACAAAGTAAAACAAAGAAAAAGAAGAAAATAAATGTTGGCTGAATAAGACAGTTTCTAGTGAAATATGAAGGATTCCAAGTTTGTTAAAAAGGAAAGTTTAGAAGGAGACTTTCAACTTCCAGTAGACTGTTCTGTTGTGAAAACTCAGGCAAGATTTTGCTCCAATCTTTTCCTATTGGTACGATCAATGCATAACAAAAATAATTTACAGGAAATGGAATATCTTACGCAGCATTTATATTCCAACCTATGCCTATAGCTAACAATTTCAAAATTACATACATGACTTGCAGGGTCAGAAGGACAAATTCAGTAGTGGATCTGTGCATGCACCATCTCTACCCTGCCTCATCTTAGGCATTCAAGGGCTTTTCTGGACCTGGGTTTTAGTTCATGACTGACAGCACTACCTTAAATCACTCATACCCACTAGGTGGCCCAATTTGATCAATCCTAAGAAAAAGGTTTCTAGCATTTGGTACAAAGGATTTCAATTATTTGCAAGGGCTGACTGAAATGAGTGAAAAAAAAATTGGGTTTAAGAGGACTCAATCATAGATGAACCTTTAAAACTAATCAAATAATCAAAATTCATAAAGAGCTTATGAACAGAATTTGTGAGCAATCTAAGCATAGCAGCAGACATGCCCAGCACTATTGTTGTTGTGGTTTGTGTAGTAACAAAGGATTTTTGACAATAATATTAGAACGTTAAATATGATTTATTAATATGACTTTATAATACAAAGGATTTGGGCTATTATTTGCCCAGTCTGGAGCATTCGAAGCTCTTGTCTCCAGTTCCGTCCACGGAATGCCAGAATAGCTTACACAATTAGAGATAACAACTTTTCACCTCATAGGTTGAAAGAAAGAAAATCTCTATCTCTTATTATTAGGAGACAGGCAGAGAAATCTAAATGTTCTTGAACACAGATCAGAGATTTTGTTTATAGAAACTTGTACAGAGTAAAAAACAGTAAAAAAAATACTTTCCCATGAAAAAAATTTTCTACAAGCCTGCATGCAAAAAAACTTACATGTTCATACAACACACTATTATTTGGAAAAGTAGGAACACAGAAGCCATTCTAAAAAGGAAGCAATGCATCAGAAGTAAAATCCAATGAGAGATCACCTCAAATTATTTCAGAGCCTAAGAATGGTTAAATAAACAAACATCAGTACTTAGCGTGAATTTACAATGGTTACCATGAAGCACTATTCAAGATGTCCTCAGTTTGGATAGTACTAGTGTTTGGTTTTTTAAATATACTGACCAAGGAACTTAAATACAAACATCTTGTAAATACAGTTGATCTAGTCTTTCTCAGTAACAATTTTAATAAGCTTTAAAAAAAATTCCATGGAAGTTTCTTTGTTTAGTAATACAGCTTGTTTAAGGTAAGAAATGTACTGAAGGTTTCTGTAAAACTCTGTTGTAGTTCCATAAAGTTCATGACTAAAATCAATCCTTTATGCAACATAACATTTATGAAGCACCCAACTTTACCTTCCTTCGAAATAATGGAGAGAGTTTTGATCACTTATGCAGCAATTTCACATTCTGGACATGGAGAAAGCCATATTAATTTCTCTAATGAAGGTTTTGATCCAATCACTGAAACTTACCAAGGTACAGACAGATGTTATAGGAAAGTGCAGGAGTTACTGCTCCTGCATCTGACATGCTGCATGCATCTTAAAATAGTCAGCTGTAGTGATCTCTTGTTGTGCCTTCATTAAGAGTCTAGGCAATGTTCTATAATAATAGGGAAATGTGAGGCTCTAATTCTGGTGCTTTTCATCACATCTGGAACCCTCTGCTGAATATATAGCAAACTTAAGACCCAACTTAGGTATCTGAGACTGCAGTTCCAAGGCAGCCAAGGCACTCTGCTTGCTGGTCGTTCCAAGTTCATCCCTCCTTCCTATAGGCAGTGAGCATTTTCACTCATTTTTGGACTTATTCCAGATCTTAGAGAACCCTTTGTAGGTGCCTTTCAGCAGTACTAATTTACCAGTGACTAGGCTTCCAAAACAAAAAAAAAAGTGAAAAAACTTTTTTTACCTGACAGCATTCAAGTAGCTCAAGGGAGATGAATCAGATAGCATATAAGCAGGAAGTGAAAATTTGTGGACAATAGAGGGTAAATATTCTGCCACAACCATAATATTACTCAGTAAATCAGTAGCTTTTGCCTTCTGTGGTATTCCTGTAATCACCCTGGCAAAACATGGCTTGCTGCTCTCTTCTCTCCCAAAGCAGGGCACTTCTTTAGTAAGAATTGCATCTCCGACTGCATAGGCACGTACCCAGGTGAAACTAAGCTTAATTAGGGGTGAAGCAAGACACTGAATTTGTTTATTTAGCTTGAATTGCTAACTTAGCTTGGTTAATCATTGGTTAGTCTTAGTATATTTAGTGCTGATGCAGTAAGTGTATTCATAATCAGCAGCTCCAAATCTGCATTTCTGTAGCTTCAAAAACCCACACTGTTTGTGGATCTGTGATTGTGAAAGTATTGAATGCAACCAGACTTACAGCTTATAAACTGAACTGCTTATAAACATAAATTAGGCCCAGCTGCAGCTCTTTGGGGATCTCCCTCTTTGGGGATCTCTGGGGACCAGCTGGAATGCAAGGGGGATTATTTTCTGCCAAAAAATTTCACACTCTAATGGAGCAGGTTTTTGGTATAAGAAAGATCTTGCCATACTGAAGCAAGTCCAGCTGACGGTCACTAGGATGATGAGCGTACTAGTACACTTGACAAGCAGCTGTAATGCTGTGGAGAGACTTGCTTGCCCCAGCACAGTATCTCTTCTGTGAATGAAGAAACTTGGCTCTTAATGCTACTAACTGGTATCTATCAAGAGAAATTATTAATAGTAATTTTAAGATGGTCGTTTAATTACATTAAAATAATGAGATTTTAAATTTGAAACCAAAAATTCCTTCACATACTTTCCATTTAATATTGCTACACCAACGGTGCTCCTGGGAGTTGACATGCTAGCGACGAAGTTCCACTGACGAGCCTGTGGATCCCATCTTTCTACTGTATTCAGGTAGCTCCAGCCATCATGTCCTCCTACAGCATACATGGGACCTTCCAATACAGCTACTCCTAAAATACAGATATGAAAAACAATTGCTTCTGGATAAGAGGAATAAAGATTAGAATTTCTTAGTGAGAGTCCAGTGTGCACCACAAAACTGAAAAAAAAATTCCTTTTGGTAGCTGATACTACCAAATACAATCTTCAATATAAACTGAAGGAGAAAGGACATTGAATAAGCAGTTGGCATGAAAACAAAATTTCCACCCCCCCTAAACTTTATTTCTGAATGTTTTTGTGACCAATCCTAAAACAGGTAACCTTTAAAAAATATGCAGTCAGCCTTTACAGAGCTGTACATACCAAGACCGTGACGATGAGTGGACATTGGTGGCATTACACTCCAAGTCTTTGATCTAGGGTTGTAGCACTCCACAGTATTCAACGTTTTCAGTCCATCTCTGCCACCAACAACAAACAATTTATCATCTAAGACTGCAACTCCAAACTGTAATCTTCGTCCATTCATGTTTGCAACTGGAGTCCATGTGTTGGTACGAAGTTCATATTTTTCAATGCTTGTAGCTCCTGAATGACAATATATGCAAGTCATATACGGAAAAAGAAAAGGTTCTGAAGTATTAGGATAGTTTTTATTTTAGCAATATGCTGATCCCACAAGACATCATGATATCCTGCAGCATATCCTTACATCTGTGTAGACAGACCGTCTTTTTTGACTTCCTCAACAATTACCTGCACCATTAAAAAGGACAATTTTCTTGGTGATTTTCAAGACAAAAAACCAGGTTTTGTAACTGCTTTGCAGAATCAAGCCTTTAGAAATAGAAATATTAGGAATATACACCAACTATGTGGAATGCAATCATATGTTGAAATCAACTGTTCTGTAATATTAGACAGAAAAGCTGATGGTATGTGACATGAACTACCAAGAATCAGCTTTGAAACAACAATTTAAAGAAAACACTTTCTCTGCTGTAACTTTCCTAACTTACCAGATCCCTTCTAATTACCATTAAAAAGTATGGAATTTTCTATTAAAAAATAATCCAAGTAGTTGTGACAGAACTATTTAACAATTAGTCAAAATATTTTTTGTCGTTTTGGCTTTTTTTAAAGCATGTGTAGGTCACCGTTGAGGCCTTTCAGACCTTTTCTTCCTTTTCTAAATTACTGCCCCCAAGTAAATAAAGATTAGTTTGTATTCAATTAAATACTTCTATTCAATTAAATATAGCTATTCCTATGGTAATTTCAAGTCAGAATTCTAGATTCCAGAATATTTACAGTAGTCCCAAAGATATATAGGCCTTTTTAAACTAATAAACAGTATACACTTTAGATGTTTCATGTTCTGTACTGCTGAATCCTTGAATTTTAGATTTAACAGGTTGTAAAAAAATCCATCAAACATTTCTTTTAAAAATAATCAAAACAGCTCATCAGCTATACATTACATAAGCCAATACCTTTTGTTGCATCCATTCCTCCAACTGCAAACAAAACGCCCACTGTAGATTTTCTAGGTTTGGTGCGAGGGCTTTGCAACATAGGTCGTCTCTCTGGCAACAGATGGTACTTCATTGCTTCCATAATGAGTTTTTGACATTCAATGTCATCCCTAAAGAGTGCGTTGTTCTCCATATCTGCCAAAAACTGTGAAAAAGAAAGAAAATCAAACAAGCTGTATTGCTATAAACCACATGAAAAATAAAACCATGATTACCAAGATAATGTTTCATACAAACATTTCCACTGGCTGATTGAAAACCTCTGCATTTTCAAAATGGTCATATAAAAAAAGGCTAGGGTAAAAATAAACTAATAAACAGAACATTCACATTTTGAGTGAAACCATCAAACAAACAAACAAACAAACAAACAAACAAATATTTAAAGAGGAAGGCCATCTGATTTTAATGGATGATTTAAGCTTAATGGTCCAAAGGAAGGAAACAATCTCCTCAAGTTCCAGTGCTGTGCAGGAATGTTCAAGAAAATGGAAACATACTCTGGGTATGTAAGTCAGTTCAACCTCATGCTTTTATTCTCAAATCCACCCAGTGCAGAGGTCTGTAAAAGCCCTTTCAGCACATGCTGAATATTTTAATATATATCCTGTTCCTCACCCTGACAGTGACCAAGATCACAGTGTATCACTTAATAAAAGCCTTTGTTAAAATTTTTATATCAAGCTTGCAAGCAAATTTGGCAACTTTTAAATCTTAAGTATGAATTAAATAAAATTCAACTAAAGACTACTAACAGAAGTTTTTAAGTTCAAAGATTCTGGAGTGGTTTGTACTCTGTATTTATCAAACTGCAGGAAAAAATTAGTAGGTTGAGAGTCACATTCTAATCATTAGAAGTCTGGAAATTGGCATTTTTCTAAGCTGCAAAACATGGCATGAATAACAGAGAAAAAATAAATTAAGTGCCCCACTGGGATTTGGACATTTGTCAGAAAAAGAGAGAGAAAAAAAGGCAGATGCCTCTGAAAAGCCAAAATCCAAACACTTTGTGAATATTAGACATGCAAGTCCACAAACCAGAATGCGATGTCATTATTGAGCTGTTGACAGCCAACCACTAACAGGTACAAAACTGCTGTGACATCAGTCATCAGAAGTACTAAAGGGACTTGCTGTGAAACAGATGTGCACAATATGGTTATACATAACAAAGCTGCCTTAGGGCTGCAAAGTGGCAAATATGATAACCATGTTTCCAGAAGAGATACAGGTAAGTACAGATGGCTAAACGTGAATACCTCAGGCAAAATAACACAAAATATGACAAAAAACATAGCTAACCCTCACAGAGAGAATAAAAAAAAAAACTTTTCAAAGCCCTTCATCAGTGATTTTCAGAAAACTGAGATTTCTGCAGCATTTCTCTAAGTGGCTAAAGTTCTCACTATTTAAAATAGCAAATGAAGTGTTCTCATGTAAATTAGTAGAGGGAATTTAATCTCATTCTTTACTTTCATACCTTCCATTGTTTCTTCTTTTGACCCAGAGGACCACTTGTATCACTTCACAGGGACACCCTGTGATTATAAAATAAAAAACTAAAAGCTGTCTTTTAACTGCCAGTGTGCAACACTATAGCATTGCACATGGTTGAAAAATATATAAAAAAGAAATCAATTAATTCCTGTTGTCCTAAATCAGACAGTCTCAGAGCTGCATGCATGAAAACTAAGGCTTGTACACAACATGACCAATTTAGACTTTCAATATATTTTTCTGATGGACAAGCAGCATATAATATTTAAAGTAACACTATGTGTGAATGTGAGTTCTGCAACAACAAGATGCAACCTACATTTTCTACAGTTTCTAACCCACTCAACCTATAAAGAATTTCGCACAGCACAGAGTAACAGTCTCTGAAAGCAACTTCATTTAAAAAGAAATGCAATATAGTCTGCAGGCTCTTGAAACTATAACTACTATAATTATTCCTCACCCAAAGAACTTAGAATGGGCTTAATAAAAGTACATTTTTTCCAAGTTTTACTATTTACATAGGTCCTTGTACTAAAAGCATTTCTAACAGCATTTACAAATGACATGTTAGCATGAAATCATAGTAACTGCAAATCTGATAGGGAGAAAGGTAGTGCAGTCACTCCAGTACTAAGAATTTCTGTCTAAAAGGAATCTGATCCACCTTGTAATTCAGAAATTGCTAAATCATCTTTTTCATTATTTATCAGACGTAGTATTTGCCACCTTACAGCTTAAGAGGCTGACAAATATTCATCTTTAGGAAAAAGAAATGTAGGACACTGCTTGCATTAACCAGAGATGTCTACAAAGAGATGCATAAAACCAACCAATAAAACTAACAATTACTTACTTTTTTTTTTTCTTCCAGTGCTACAGTTTCACATTATTTCCTGAAGATTTTTATTAAGTGTATCTGCATCTCTGCTTGCAATGGTTTTGGCTTCAGCAAGTTGTTAAATTTTCTAATTTAATTTCTTTCCAATACCTTTAACTCATCAACCGTAAAACTAAAAAGCTTTTAATTATGTTATATTTGCTGTCAGATAGCCTAATGTCACATGATCATGAAGAAAAACATGATTCTGAAAACATTAAGACTGTTTTGGGCACTTCAAATAAGTTTACTCATCTACTAAATGTTTCCATATTAAAATCAAAGCTGTAACACTAATTTGTTAAAGAAAGTAATAAATAAAAAGGTAACAGAAAAATCTTGTTTTAGAAATATAAGCATATATTTGGAGTTGAGATGAAAATTTAAAGATAAAATAATAAGTAAAATATAATTTTGCTTCTGTATTTCATCTTGCTATTTTCCTAATCAGTTACTGAGTGGACATAATTTGATTTCAGTACATATTTCTGGGATAAATTCTGTACTTTCAGTTTCTAAAGATGTTTCAATTACAGCCAATTAAGTAAAAGGAATACAGCAGGGGTTACTTAGTTATCAATTAATTAAATGTTCAACAAAAGAATTATTTTCTCCTTGTCAATTGCCTTACTCTGAATTATGTTTCTAGAAAAAGTGAATGACAAAGTCAATGCCACAACTGAGAAAATCCTTTTGAATATATAATAATCAGTATGGAAAAAAATACTAAAATGCTTGGTAGAGAATCTTACTATCCAGCAAGAAGGCATCAGATTAGAAGTAATATACAGAAGGTAGTGCATGTGATTTATCACTATGAATTAATTGAACTTCATTTTTCTTGTGTTAATGAATTTTACTTATTATTCAGGTTCCATTAAATACCTATTTTCTTCATTTAAGAGAGAATTCTCACTAAACAAACTGAAAATCATAAAGAAAAATCCTTTGACTATATAGTAAATATTAAATATTACTAAAGAAGGTCCAGCAAAGAAAAATAAGAAAGGAAAAAACAAATAAAAATAACCAAACCTAGTTTACAAACTTGCTATCAGGTAGTGAATCACAGAATCACAAAATAAGCGGAGTTGGAAGGGACCCACAAGGATCATCGACTCCGACTCTCAGCACCCCACAGGACATCCCTAGGGATGATCATGTGCTTGAGAGCATTGTCCAAATACTTTTTGAACTCTGTCAGGCTTGGTGCTGAAACCACTTCCCCAGGGAGTCTGTTCCAGTGCCCAAACACCCTTTGGGTGAAGAACCATTTTCTACTATCCAACCTAAATTTGCACTGATACAACTTCACGCCTTTCCCTCGGGTCCTGTCTCTGGGCACAACAGTGAAGAGATCAGTGTCTGCCCTCCTCCTCTTTCCCTCACAAGGGAATTGTAACTGCAACGAGGTCTCTCCTCAGTGTTCTCTTCTCCAGGCTGAACAGACCAAGTGCCCTCAGCCACTCTTTATACTTGAGGGCTTCCTCTCAAGGCCCTTCACCATCTTTGTTGCCCACCTTTGGATGCTTTCTAACAGCTTTAGATCCTTCTTACACTGTGGTGCCCAAAACTGCACACAATATTCAAGATGAGGCTGTACCAGTGCAGAGCAGAGGGGACGATCCCCTCCCTTGCCTGGCTGGTGATGCTGTGCCTGATGCCCCCCAGGACAGGGTTGTTCCTCCTGGCTGCCAGGGCACTGCTGGCTCACGTTCAACTTTCTCTTGACGAGGACCCCCAGGTCCCTTTCCATGGCACTGCTTTCCAGTATCTCATTCCCCAGTCTGTCTCTACATCCTGGGTTGCCCCATGCCATTTGCAGAGTCTGGCACTTTTCCTTGTTAAACTTTGTACAGCTGGTGATTGTCCAGTCCTCTAATCTGTGGAGGTCTCTCTGCAGGGCCTCCCTGCCTTTGAGGGAATCAGTACGAGACTAACAAGAGCAGCCATTCCTACGGGACTAGGAAAACTGTAATTCACAACTATTTAAACAAACTGAGCCCAAAGTTTCCTCAAAATTTTCTGTTAATCTTCTCTAAAAACAAGAAAAAGTATTGACTGGGAAGAACAAGAAGTACCCAATGATAGCCTATCAAGAGTGAATAGAAGAAAAATCACTCCAAACAATTAATTCAAATTGCATTTCCTAGCTATTTCTACATTAAGGAAATATAATGAGCCAACAAACTGCGCAGGTTCCATACAGAAGAAATTAAAAAAGGACACAGCTTCTAGTGACTAAGATATCCTTGATAAGCATTTTTATAGGCAAGAAAAACAACTTTTTCCAGAAGCTTCCCCCTTCCTTGTGTCCCAGGATCAGAAGTTGTATGCTGCAGTTTATAAAGAGACACAAACTATCGTGCCTATACAACATGTTAAGTTCTTACATGCAGCTCTAAGAATCCAGATCACTATAAATTTTATGATTTGTCACTATCAATATATTTACACTGTAGACATTATGCCCACTGTAACCATGGTATAAACTAGAGAGGAACTGAAGAATTTACTTGTGGAGCAAGCAGAGGCAGTCTAATGTAAGCCAGGAGTTTACTGAGATCTTTCCTTCTCTGTTCCAAATCATGTCGAACCCATGTAAGTAGTGCATTCAGTATAGTTTCTTCATTAGGAATATTCATGTCATCACTTGCTAAAAGCTTAGCAATTTCAGTGGCTGGCAATAACAGAAATTCCTGATTTCTAATGACTTCCATGAAGTTTTCCTGAAAAAGAAAAGTATTTTAGTAGAGGCAACATCATACTTTGAAGACATTTTATGGAACAGCAGGAGGAACACCTGCTGTATCCTCCCCCCTTTTCCCTCCCTTCACACCATCTCTCAGTTGTCCCACTGGAGTGCTGACTTGGGAGGAAGGCCAAAAAAAAGTTAAAGTACTGAATTATTTTCACCCCTGATCATTTCCCCAACTCAATCATTCGGTCTCACAGACAGATGTGCTGAAACAACTGAGGGAAGTGTACAGACAGACAGAAATGAGCCGTAGGTTGTGGGTGTTACTGTCTTGGCACTGCAAAGTGAAGAATACTCTCTGAAGTATTAAAAACATGCAGTTTGTTCCTGTTGTCAAGCAAAGAGCACAACATGCTACAACAACTGGGCACATATAACTTTTTCATCACTGCTAGATGAAAGTGTGGCAGTAAATTTTCAGAGGAAATAAACAACACTAACAATTTTATTGTTGATTTAAAATGGTTTATTTTAAGTTTATTTTGCTATTTCGTAGGTTTTATATGATTGATCTGATTTGACTGGGGAGCAAAACATACAAAGAATCCACAATATTACACATGCCTTGCTACACTAACAATATTTGTTCTGATAGGATTCAATCTTCTAACTTTCATCCTGTCATTTTCAGCAACAAATCCTTACTTCAAAATAAGAAATTCATAATATGTAACACATCCTACACTGATATCTGATTACTTCATAATATGAGGACTTGCAGCATATTCCATAAGGATTCTGATCAGTTTAGGCTGAAATAGCAGAAGTATGTAGAAACACAATCAGCACCATGAACTTACAGTGAAAAACCTGAATGTAACACAAAAGGGTGATGTTATGTCTATCCTCTCTCCCCATATACCTTTACAAGGCAGCAAAGCAAAGTAAGCAAAAGCAGAAAAGTAAAATAACAACATATTCTTGTATTTAGCTCAAACTCCAGCTAAATTCCACATTCAAACTCCACACTCAAAACTGAGAGTAACTTCACGATGATAAAATGTTACAATCAATTTATTAAATACACTGTGGACTGCTAGATAGCCAGCTAACAGGATGCTGGTTTTGGTCTGCCGTCACAGGCACCTCTAAAACACCTGGAGAACAAAATGTGGTAAATCCACAAACATGGAAGTCTTAAGTGGGCCTAATATGAAAATCAGCCTTTGTGTCTTGTTTAATGATTTAAAAAGAAAGAATTGCATGCTAATAAAAAAACTGTAGATTAGAAGAGATATTGGAAAAAAATAGGATTTTTAGGTCAAAAAAGGGGAGAAACTCACAAGAAGAAGCAAGAGGTACACTGCAAAACAGGTCTGGATTTAGTATTTAAAATGGCAACAAAAACAACAGTACAGTTTGGCATTATATACGCAATGGGCATCATGGCAACAAAGCAAAAAACTTAATTCTTCTTTTTTATTGCTTGGTCTAATGCTTTCAAAGCTATACCTCAGTACTCCAAAGGTACTCACTAATTAAAAAAAAAAAAGAAAGCTGATCTATGAGGAAAAAACTAATTAGGCGTAAACAGTCCATCTTACATGAAAGCCAGATGTATATAAGATGGCTACAAGATATGTAAAGGGAAAGATCAAAGTTACTCCACTCAACGGATAATTCTGGAAATCAGGAAAATAACTGAAAACGTTACCGGTGTACATAATTCTGCTTGTATATAGGATTTGGAAAGAAAACTTTCACATTTAATATCTGAAAATACTTAATATCTGAAAAGCTTTCCTACAACAAAGATCCAATTGTCTACCCAAAAAAAGTACTTCCAAGTGAAACCTATAGTAGTTTAGAAGGGAGATAAAGTTGTCTTTTCCTCTTTAATTCATTTAACTATTTGTGTTACATAATAAAAGTTTAAATGAACAAATATATTAATTAAAAACAGTGAAAGGACTGTACCAATATTCAGAAGCACTACACATGCATTGCTATTTATTCCACTATGATATTAAATGCCTGGCAGTAAAATTGAATCTGAGAAGTGATCCAAATCATTTCCACAGTTTAAACACACAGTTCACAGGAATTAATATTCCACTGAGTTCATTTTTTCCACTGGCTGCTTTTTTGTTGGTTCTTTTTCTTAGAGAGTATGCAAGCTAGAGCTGTGCTTTTAGTTTTGCTGAATGAACAGACAGTGAGCTCTGAAAAGCTCCAACTCCAAACTCCAAAAGCTCACTCCAAGGCAGTGAGAACTAAGAAAAACACCAACACTTACTACCTTAAACTTTCCAAATTGTCTATCCAGATCACAGGAAGAGGAGGGGGAAAGCACTTGCATGAAAAGTTTTTTTGTCTCTGGAGGCAGCAACAAGCTGATCTTGTATAAGTCAATCAGGGATCCTCTTTGAAAAGCTTTTTTCCAACTGGATTTCATAATTTCAACAGCTGTTATGTGTAAAAAGCCTGATTTTCCTTCTTGTTGCTTGCAGACCATTGCTTTCTGATGGGAACAAGTTCTATTTCCTCTTGCTCCCACTCTATTTTTAAAGCAGAGACTCCTTTTGAGCAGAGTATCAAAGCATTCCACTGGGAATACAGGCACTCTTTGTCCTATGTCTGGTTTTTTTATAACCAGAATCTGAAAATTCCTCTTCCTTTATAGACAGAGATTCTGAAGACAAAAAGAAGGAGCCAGTGTATCTCCTAGCATTCTTAAGCTCCTCATTAGCCTTTTCTTTCCTTCTTCTTATGGGAACTCTCTGTGGAAGAACAGGATATTTCAGAGAACAAACAGTCTGCAGTTTCAATCCCTTGCTTTCTGGTCCTGAAAGTAAACAGAATTTCCCAACCCCAAAATTAGCTCCTCAAAGAGCTTGGAAACTTTATCAAATAAGTAGCCTGAGGCTTATGTATTCACCAAGACAGGGACATGCAGTCTTCATGCTTAATGCTGGGTACTGCTCATTCACATCATAACCTCAAGTTCATTCTTCAGCAACTGCAGAGTGATTAATACTGATACTCTTAACCACAGATCTGCCTTGGACTTTGTATAGAACAAAAAAATATTAGGAGCACATAAAAAATAAGATGTCATGATGTGTATTTCTAAATGATACTTAATCCCTACAGTGGGGTGCAGTGAGGTGGTTAGTCTCCCTGCACACTGTGTCAGAAGGATGAAAACCTTGGAGAGCATCAGACATCTGCAGGTTGAGAGGGGCTGAGGCTGCCCAACAGGCGGCTCTAACCACGGGGCTCTGCTTAAACTCTGAACTTGGGCAACCAAAAAGCAAGAGGTGTTTGACTCACAGGATCTGAATGAGAGCAAACAGGAAATGTTATTTTGTCTGCTGACTGCTTCAGTCCACTGGTCAACTAAGTATGAATTCACTAAGAACTGAGCTATCTGACTTCCTGGTAAACTATTAATAGTCAAAGAGCTGTCAGATACCACCTTCTTTATTTTACTCAGATTTGACTGATGTGTTAAACAATCAACTAACCTAATACTTGCACTGTGTGCAGGGTTTGTTTAGAGTACAGCTATTGTAGCTTGACTCCTCATTGCACTGTTTCTGTATTCCAAAACAGGCTGAGCAGCATGCAGAAACCTCTTCAATCTTGACAAAGCAGTACTGATCTATTGGGCTAGGCAGGACTGAGGGAACTTGAAAGACAAAAATATCTTGGGTTTTCACAGGTGAAAAGAACGTGAATGAGTATTTTCCAAATTAGTTGATTACTGAGCAGGATATTTTGGACTGCAATTTCAGGTGCAAGAATGTAAAATCCTTGTTTTAGGCACTATCACAATCAATGGTTTTGGCCCTTTATGGACAAAATGCATTTAAATTTCTCCTCTCTTCATGCTCCCCACTAACAAAAGAAAAAACTGTTCTGTCTGTTGCAAAAAATAAAAAAGACAAATTATCCCTCTTTAGTTCTTTCTTCCAAATCATAACTCCATGATTTTTTGTTACTCAACTACTGCCTTACAGGAAAAATCAAGTCTACGTGTGCCACACCTTTTCTTCTGCAAAATGACCTAGTTTCTGTGCTTGGACCCAATCTATTACTCTGTTCTTTTAAGTTTTTCTTTTTTATACATCCATTGGCTTGCTCAGAAATCACACAAATTCCAAAACTAACTTTATCTGAATCTTGTAATACTATCACTGCTCATGTACTTTCTGAAGACTTCTGATGAAAATCAAAATTACTTTTCACTCTGCTTTAAGCATACACAGCTCAGCAACAATGATTACACAGAGACTAACTTAGGCACCATCACACATAAAGTTTTGAATGTCTGCTCTTTCTTTTTTAGTTGTAAATCAGAAAGTTAAAATCTGACTATTGAAGAAGCTACTGACACCTAAGAACACCTCACTAGTCATCACAGATATTTCACGTTATAGAAATAACAAAGGCTAGCTTTTCCTTATCTCAAAGTATTAACTTCCCTTTTGTTTACTTTTTGTGGAAAAAGATCTATTGTTTTTCATTCAAGGTACACTATAAACTTTCAACAAACAAGATGTCAAAAAGGGGTGTTTGTTCTGACTTTGAAGACAGCAATAAAAATGTGCAGAAGGCATTTTGTGCAAAAATGCCATTACAAATTCATTAAAGCAAACAGATACAATATGGCCAGTCTAATAAAATTCCTAAATTTATAACTGTATGCCCTAAATACTATATACAAACCACAGCAAAACAGGACAACCTTTGCTCAAAAGATATCTTTACTCAGATACATTTCTTGATTCTATCAACTCTATTTTAGAACTGTGATGTGTAAAAGTGTTGCTCTTTATACAGCATTAAATCCACTACTAATCGCTTCAGTTCATTTCATGTTTCACTTCATGCATATTGAGGATTTTTTAAGCTTAAGTTTGTGATGCCAATAATCGACCAGTTTTAATAAACTGTTCCCCTCTGTCAAAACAACTTATCAACTGTCAATACAGTAAGCAATAAAGTAGTGCAACACTTCAGTCCTTTTAGCATAATATACATCTGTAATATGAAGAAATGCAGCGTTCAAATCCTTCTTTTTTTTTTATCACTGATGCTTTCCAATGACTAATGTACTTTACTCAGACAGAAGAACCCTATTAACAGAGGCAGACCTAATGGGATAACTCACTGATTCATCCTCCAGTTTAAACAAATGCTCATTTCACCTGAATTTCAAATCTTCATGTAAAAAGATTTTATAATTAATGAAGCAGGTAAGATGATTACAAACTTATTACATGTGTCATAAAAACCTTTAAAACAGAGAAGTTGTTTTACTTGTAAAAATATTAAATGGCAATCAGGGTTTTTTTCTGTCAAAGAAAAACTCATAGAAAATAACACGTGTACATTAAAATGTGAGTATTTTATACTATTCACTACCTTCTACTACAAGTATTTTAAAAGAACCAGAATTATAAACTGTACTCAGTATAATGCCACACTGTTCTATGCAGCCCAATGCAGCATAAAAGTAATTCCCCGTTTTAACAAACAGAATTTTGCCAACTACTAGAGGTGAACTTAACCCTTACACTCTAATACTTCGTAATGCAAAGAGTATCAAGTACCTAGCACTTACTAGTGTTGAAGATTTTCTTTTTTCAAACAGCTTTTAAACAAATGAAATTACTTGGAGATTTATTTTAATTGAAGATTCAATTGGACTAGACATTTCTATGCAGTTTCCATAGCAACATTCATTTCAAAATAAAGAAGCTGCTTCTCTATTACTCATTATTACTAAAATTCAATTTAATGTCTCTGTTGGAACTAAACAACATTAAAAGAGGCCTTGGGAAAAATCCATCTAGCACAACTAATTAGTTTTGAAAATGGCTTTTTAAAATCCACCTAATTTGTATTTCATTCACATCAAAGCCTTAAAAGCAACAATTTTGCCACTGAAGTAAACAACAGCCAAAAGGCACAGAACTGTTTTCCTCTGGTCTGAACAAAACACAGGTGCTGCAGAAGAATGGCTTTTAGAAAGTTCACAGCCCCTATTTTCCCTAAGTCATGAATTGCCAGTCAGAATACTAAGACTGGAATGTCAACATTCCCCTTGAAGGATGCATTAGTCTAATAATTCTTACTATTCTGATCTTGGCAGTTCACTTATAAAGGACATGACAATAGCCCAGACCAAAATACATGCTTATTCTGAAAAAGAACAAGTAGGTCAGAGGAAGGAGTTTCTCTTTTCATATATTTTTTCTGTCACTGGTCTCACTCAACATAAATTCTAATACTCCTCAAAGGCATAAGCCATATTTGCTTTACTGTTCTATTGCACATTCTACCTAACTGCAGTCTCCTTATTTTTGTTTGTGCAATAATGAAGACCAAGAATAGAAACATGTAAGTTACAACCCGTACATTATTTATTGATCTGCCTCAGCAAATTTGTGTGTCCATGATATTAAATATGTGAGAGATCCATTCACTGTGGAAGAACATTGTCTTGTATATGAAAAAAAAACTTTAAAAAAATCTTAAACTGCTATACATACTAAACTAAATTAATTTAAGCCAAGAAGAAGTAATTTAAAAAAAAAAATGGTTTTAAACCAGCAAAACCTAAGGCAGCAAGAGGAAGAGCCATGGATTTTTAATACTAATTACAAGTCATAAATTACAACTCTTGGATCTAAGCCAGTATTTTAATGGCAAGGTAATGCCATGACACACAAGCAAATTAAGTACTATCTTCGTTCCCACATCTCTTATGCAGTATCTACATGCCCTCATTCATATCCCAAGAGCTTACTTCAGCAAAATTTCATCAACAAGTGAGCAAAATGCCTCACAAAACTGCAAAGAGAAGATGAACTGACTTGCTTCAGAGATAGTTCTCCTGCCTTCTTCTGGTAACTTTACTAAAATACACTTGTGAGAAGAAAAGAAAAGAACATTTTGTATTAAAATAAAAGAATGATTGTTAAGCAGATGAAGTTTACTTAAGTTGGTAGGTCTGAATTTCTATAAGTAAACTCAAAAATATAACTGGCAAATTTGTATTTAGTCACATATTACCTAGCCTAAGATTAAATTCTTTGATGCCTGACATCCCACTGCTAAGTTATTAAGGATAATGCAGAATCTACATTGCTGAATGCCCACATTCACACCCCACATGTAACTTAAGAATGTGATTACTCCAGTTCATTACAAAAAAGGAACTCTACACTTCCATTTAGTAATGTGTAATTTTGGAATAGGTGATGGCAGCTTGCCCACTGTGAAGTCTGTAGTTTTTGACTGTCAGAAAGAAGAATAAGCTTTTGAAATATTTTATTAAATGCATACCCCACAATCCCATTTCTATTACAGGGAACCATTTATGCTTGTGTATTTCCTTCCAACTTTAAACCAGCAACTTTGCTGGTTTTGTCATTTTTCATCATGGGAACACATGAGCATTCTTTTTTGAAAACGATGAAGGCTTTCTGGGAGAAAAACATTAGTACTGTATTTAGGAAAACATTTTGTATTTTCCTTACTAAATAAAGCAGATGATACTTAGTGTAAGAACATACCATAGTGTAATTGTGAGCCACCTTGTGCAAGTCAGTGCAACCCTGTGCATCAGCAAAAGATCGGATTCCAAGGCAATTGGAGGGGTGAAGCTGCTTCATTAGGAATTTACAGCATGCTTCTACAACCTGAGAGAGCTGAAGAAGGCAAGCTGTAGACAACAGGCACTCAATGTTATCTTCTTTTAACTCAAGGCGACCTAGTAACATCAAAAAGAAAATCACATTAAGTTGCTCTTATAATCTTAAAAATTCCCTAAAACCCCAAGGCAATAGAATTATTTACAGATTATATGACAGAATAGAAGGCTTATTACTTCTATTAAACACCACCCTCAGCATTAGATAACTAATAGTTTTCAAAATTAGTATCTATAATGATGTAAGGAAAGGCAATCCTAATGAGATTCCTTTTTTTGTCGGTCATGATACATTTAATAGATTCACATAATTTGTTAACTAACTGAATATAGTATTATCAGAGAAACTTTATCCTATCAGGTTGTCTCAGGTAACAGCAATGAGACCTCATTGCTGTCCACAGCTTTCTCACCAGGGAAGGGGAGAGGAAGGCACTGATCTTTTCTCCCTGCTGACTGGTGACAGGACCTGAGGGAATGGCCTGAAGCTGTGTCAGGGGTTTAGGAAAAGGTTCCTTTTCCATTAGGAAAAGGTTCTTCCCCCAGAGGGTGGCTGGGCACTGGAACAGGGTCCTCAGGGAAGCAGTCCCCAGCACCAGCCTGACAGAGCTCAAGAAGTGCTTGGAAAACACTCTGGGACACATGGTGTGATTGTTGGGGTTTTCTGAGCAGGGTCGGGAGTTAGACTTTGAGAATCCTTGTAGGTCGCTTTCAACTCAGGATATTCTATGATTTATTTTTATTTATTTGTAAGAATTTAAATAATGTGAATAATTTGTAAAGACCATTTGAAATGTAGTAATGGAATACAATGCTCACATGAGGACAATGCATTAGATGAAATTCCCATTTTCACTTCAATTACCTGTATATGCATATTGAACCAGAGCCCACAATGCCTTTGGCTCCACACCTTCCATCTTGATTTCTTCCTGTCTTGCTTCCCTTACATCATTAGTGAACATTGCTGCAAAGTAGTCCGAAACAGAGGAGAGAACCAATCTGAGTATGACATGCAGGAGAAAAGGAGAGAAACAAAGAAGAAAAGAAAAAAAAAACTTTAGTCAACCTGGTGTTTGTTAATTTATGATTCGTTACTTTGCCCTTTGAGGAAACACTGTAGTGAGAAAAACATTTAAAAATTGACAAAGTGCTCCATGCTCTAGTTTCTCTCTATGAATAATGAAGTACTGATACTAAGCTTACATTTGCTACCGATCTAAACTGATTACCCTTTCAAAGCTCAATGACTTTTGATAGCCAACAGAGACATAAACCCCCGAAATCCACATAAATTGGAAATGAAATATAAATATACATTATTTAAATAAAAATAAAATTGAATTGACTTTCATTTATATTATGTTAGATACTTTTTTAAATGTGAAAGAATGACTTACCAGTCCTTTTCAAAGGGCTTTAAAATGCTTTCACTCTTGGTGCACACATATACATTCAATTACTAATACTGATAACAAAACTTGTCACAGTAAATGTGGAGATGATACAGAGTAATCTCTTTTGTGGGTATGTATTTAGCCTTTTTTAACAATCCTGACTATTTTACTGTGTAAGTAAACACGTTAGTGAACAACGGACATTTCTTCGGATTATTGAGGGTAAAACACTCACTACAAATAATAATTCCCCTCTGCAAAATGTGCAAGAATTTTGATGTCTGAGTATGTGTTCAGAGACCGGGGGTAAAAGAGAAAACGATATGAGGCAGGAATATGAAACCTACCATAACTATTCAGGAGGAATAAGAGACCTCCAGGAATGGCCTTGTGGCTTGGATCAATGTTTGTGCTGTAGCAGTTCACTGCTGCCATGCCCACGGGGATTTCAATATAAATGCACGTGGTATACGTAGTGATCTATACAAACAGCAAGCCCAAGAATCCAGCCTACTGCAAATACATTAAACAGTCCATATGCATACATTCAATTAATCTAATACTTCAGGCAGTTTATGCTGTGTTGTATCATTATACTGGTGTGTTAAAATGACAGAGGTCAGGAACCACAAAACAGAGCAAAGCTAATTGAAAAGGTGAGCACTAGTGCTTAGGGGAGAATTTACAGTTACATATACAAAGTAATGAAATACAAGGAGCTGTCTCTTAGTTAACTAACTGCAAAGTAATAAAATTTTGACTAATTAATTACATAGTATATTTTTCTTGTGAATTCTTTGATCATTGACCATTTGGTTGGGCTTACAGAAAAAAAAGGGTAATCCTTTTTTTCTAGCTGCTGAGGCAACAGAGTAGGGTTATGAGTACATGGGAAAAAGATTAATTCTACTTTAACATCTTTTATGATTAAACTTTTGTCAAAATAAACAAAGTTCTGGTTTTCAAAGAAAAATGAAATTCTGTCATTGAAATACAAGACTTAGCTGACTAGCTAAGAGAAATTAGAACTTTCTGACAAAGTAGGGCCCAGGTCTAGGCATTTTAACCTCAAGTTTAATGAAATCTGCATTTAAATGAAAATACTGCCTCCCAGGGATCTATAGAAGTGGAGTAAATTAGAGAGTACATCCATGTAAGTACCAAGGGAGAATTTCTGCAACTGCTTTTGATGCTAGAATGAGATGACAAGATCAGATTTCTATGTACAAAATAGGGGTTCTCACTGGAAGGGAAAGTCATTTGAATAACCCAAGTATCTCTGCAGGTCCAATTCAGAATTTAAAAAGGCAAAACAATCAACATATTCACATCTGGCAGTTCTGACTTGGAACTTCTACACAGAACAGAGCTTGAAAAAGACAGGTCTTCTGCAATGGGAAACAGAACTTAATACTTACTCATATCACAGTTTAGGGGTTTTTTTTTCTTTTTTTTTTCTTTCCCCAGCAGTGCAACTGGACTAGGTAGCTGCACCTATTATTTAGAACACTTGACTGTATACATTTAGCAACAACTGCTGAAGAAATGCTAGATAATAACAAAAGGGTCCCAACGCCTTATATCAGAGGTTTTATATCAGCAAATTTCTCCCTGTAATTTCCAGACTCAAGAGTCCTCCAAAGGAAATTAACAGAAATGAAATTCATTTGCTATTTTTGCAAACGTGTTCAGATCCATGAGGATATATACATGCTTCACAGTGGTAAGTCCTTTCCAGAGAGTGACTTGCACATGCTGACAAAGGATGTGAAGTAATTGTTTGATACCAGTCATTTGAAAAAGCACAAATTATACTGAGAGCAGTTTTGTAATAATTTCACAATGAAAAGCCTTAGAAGAGGTATCCACACTTTTCTCTTAATTCAACTACTTTAAAATAAAGTTCTTTCAAAGAAAGAAATGGGATTAAAATATACAGTGACAATGTATCAAGGTGACACTGAGCTAGGATAAAAGAAAATAAAAGCAGACTTTCAGCCAACTGGCCTTTTCTTGTCCTATCCTTTTCCCACTAGTCACTAAAAATCAATTACTGCTATACACATGTGATTTGATATTCACTTGTCACTAAATACTGACAAAATCTGGGTGTTTCAGTATATTTTTCTATTCTTACAGGAGGCTCCAAGACTACCGATGTCTTTAATTTCAGTGGTTTGTATTGATCCAAAATTAGAAAGATCTACCATAACGGCTTAATTTATTTTGAAGAGTTTTCCACTGAGAGCCAGTAAAATATGTGGCACGCTTTAAAACCCGTACTTGTTGGAACTGCCACAAGCTGCATCATCTAGATAGTTTTCTAGGTCACCAAAGCAATTACTATGTAAAATGATGACAGCTACCAAACCTGGCAATTTACAGGTTTAGTATCTCCAAACCCGTCTCACCTGACAGAATGAAGTGAAGCTGCTTAAGATCTCAAAGACAAAAGGGACTCTTCCTAGGCAGCTCCTTGTTTGTGGCTGTGTGACAGCTGAAAACCATCCTTGAAAACTCCCTATCAGCATTCACTGAAGTTATAAGGTGATACTGAAGAGTTCAGGCTCTTTCAAACAGGCTTCCTAAACCCTAGAGTACATAAGGTTCCATTTGCCTTCTTAAGTCCCATCTCTTTTGTATTTCCATCTTTCAATGTCAACAGAAAGAGAGACAATGGCTCTGCCCAGACTGCTGATTAAAGGATGTGGAGCAGGCTTTAAATGCCTTCTGGACAGGAATTTACACATATTTCCCTTTTCTTACATTAATGCTCTAATCAGTGGGTTATTACCAAACAAAACAACCTTTTATTATGGATATAGCAGTTAACAGAATGTAATAAATATGAACATAATAAATGGTAGACATCTGAAATTGCAGTGGACACAAAATAAACACCTGCTATGAAAAATTTAATTAAATTAATTAAATCAAAGTATCCAACATTTTTTTATGGAACTGCAAGCTGAAGGGGTGGGAATATAACACATTTCTTCCTAGTGGAGAATGGTTCCCTTTTCCTACTTGCTTCTTGACCTTGTAAATAAGTTTTTAGCTATAATTTCAGCACAGAAAAAGAAGATAATCACTTTTGGAACAATAGAGAATGCCATATTCAGAAAAATCATGACTATATGTGATGCTTTTATTTGTAGCAGACTCATAGCCTGAATTCTTCGAATAGATACAAAACCTCTCAGAATTTCACAGTAATGTATTACCTGTGCTTATTACCAAGGCAGACACCAAACTCATGTCTCTTTTCTCTAAAAACATACATCATGCACCTCACAACACTCAATAAAAGTAGAAACTGATAAACAGGAATTATTAAAAATACCAAGTTCAAAACAGAAGATCTGAATACTCCTCTCTATATATGAGTGATTAATATCAATAATAAAAATGTTCTTTCTTACCAACTCCATGTGAACACATACCATGAAAAACTCTTATTTTTCTTATGAAAAAACAAAGGAAAACAAAGATGTCCAGTGTAAGCGGACCTTCTATTTTCTTACTCATATTAGAATGCCAAGCCATTAAGCTAACATGTATTTAATACATATTCTATTGCTTATTAAGTCTCAAGACAAAGTAATCACTGGTTTTCTGAAATGCCTTAACTGATCCAGCCTGTAGTCAATACTAAAGAAGTCAGAACTTGTATGGAGGCAGCAAAAAATACTACAGAAGTTTTTTCTTATAACATTGGCTACTACAAGTATATAAAGACAGTAATCTTATTGAATTCCTATAAAATCTAAATGAAATTTAAGATTCCCATATTTATCTTTCTCACTATGAAAAAGATTCAGTTTTCAGTGAGATACTTTGGATTTACTGAGATTAAGACTGTAGTTATTGCTACGTTTCTCTGTGAAAACAAAAGAGTTAGAGAAAGAACTTTTTATGCAAAAGGCAAAGCTTCTTGGTAGGTTGGTCCAACATTATAATGTGAACAAGGGACAATCATAAGCCTCCCACCTCCCCCTATAAGCACAAAGTGTGCTTCTTTGGCTTTAACTTTCAGGTATATTTAACACACAATATACCAACTACAGCAAGATGTTTCTCCTCAGAAGAGAAGTTTCTCCTCAGAAAAGAAGCAGATAACAGGTAGCAGCATATGCCTCATGCACTACAGAAATAGATACAGTAGCAGAAACTGGAGAAACTAAGTCAGTTCTCTAAATAAATGAGAAACAAGTGTGAACCACATGAAAGGACTTTTTAGCGTGTTGTCTATCCGCTTATTTCATTGCAAGTAGAACCTTCCAGTCCTTGCAAGATATTTGCAGCTGTCCTCTGCACCCTTTCTACACATTTTTTACTATTACAGAAGCCACAGTCCAAACACATATTGTAAAGCGGTTACCTTGGCTCCATAAGGAATGAAAAATGATTTCCTTATTATAATCACTATTTTTTCCTGTTTACACCACTCCGAAGTTTTTTGACCCTAAATTACTTGAGCATGTGCCCACTAGGGGTGTGTGTATTCCCTGTTTTTATCTGATTCATTCTTTTCAGAGGGACAACACAGCTTAGTGACTAATTTGAACATTTCATAAGATGAAGTTTCTGAGAGCAACAGCAAGCTATGGTTTAAAAGCCTCCCTGATTCTCAAGTCAGTCCCCATCCCCATGCTGGCATTCCCTCAGGTGAGTCAGCACAACAGTGTGGACAATATCCAAATAAAAGCAGAAATCTGGCTTCTTAAGAAAAGTACCAACTCCAAACCAGCAATCTCTTCCTATCTTTTTATTACTATTACAGCATTGAGCTGCATTTTCACTGAGGGAGTAGGAATAAGCAATGGAAAACAAGAATGCTTTAGGATGCTATTTCTGTTGTAGACCTCAACTTAAGAAACCACAGCTTAATTACACCTAGGTTCCTATTCAAATTACAAATTCTGTGCATTAAATACTATAATGTGCTTCAGTTACACATGCCTGTGTTTTGCAATCTTTGGTATTTTCCTAGATTTTAAGTGGCATACATATGATCTGTTGATTACATAGATGACAGAGAGGGTAATGTTTGAACTAATTTAGACATCTAATACTGGCAGTGTTCAGAATTCTCCTATCAAAGGACTCTTCTTACTAAGGGAGCAAAAAACCTTTATGTGAACACAAGACCATCCTTATTGTTAATTGTGACTCCAATAACATAATTGCTAGTACAAAGAAAAAATTAAAACAAAATTAAATCTAAGAAAAAAATTTAGATTGTTCTATGGTAAAGAAACCACTATGACTTATAATATTCTGGGAGTGTATTTGGGACTTCTGGGGGTTTGTTATGCAAATATCATAAGTATGCTTGGAAACAAAAAGAACATGAAATTTTAAATTCTAGATTAATTCTGAATTTATTTCCAAATCTTTAATTTTAATTATAGTACACAACAGAAAAATTAACTTTTAGTTTCCAAATAAATGTTAAAAAACATATATGCGTTTAAAGTATTCTGCATTGTTTAGGATGTTCTGACATTTTTTAACAAAACATGGGACACACTTTGAAGCTGCATTTGTAAATAATTGTGAAGTTATGAAGTTATTTCAAATTCTAATAAACTTACCTGTGAGCTGGAATTCTACGATCACCAGCAACTAACACCACATCACATAGTTGATTGTGTCTAAGATAATTCTCCATCTTTTTAAAAGTTTGTTCAGCATGGTTGAGAGCCTGAAAAAATTCATCTGAGGTACAGGGCTCCATTGTTTGACAAGATGATAAGGTGTGACTGCTGTTGGAGGTTCTGCTGAGGACAATAACAGAAATCTTAGTTCACACAATATTCAGGTGAAATTTTATCTACAAAGGATAAAATAAAAATCACATGTGATTTTAAAGTTGATATGCATCATTTGTTTTAATATACATTCCCTTGCTATTTTATTTTTCTTTATATTTTCTTTCTCCCACCAAACCTAATCTAGACCCTTGTGGAAAAAGTACCATAATTTCATGTTGTACTCTTCAACTAAGTGACACACAGACATCAGCCCAGCAATTTTATCCGTAGCACTGTCAGATGGTTAAGGAAGAACATCCACCAAGACCCTGCAAAGTGAAAAAGTAATGGAAGGATGGCAATAAGGAACCAAACCCCTCCCTGCCACTTATGTTTCACACTTAACCTAAGGTGGCTAGAACAAAACTCAGCTAGTGAAAGTATATGGGCATGCAGAAATGCAGCATGCAAAAACCACAAACACATTGATACACCACACTCCTGTTGCACTCCTTGTGTCTGATATGAGATCTGGCACATCAGAAGTCAACAGAAGTGAAAAGCAAGGGTGGATGAGGAGAAAAATAATTCCTGTTTGTATACACGAGCACAGAAAATTGGGAAAGAACAGGAATAGAGAAAATGTAAAAGGAATGCATGGCCCTAGGAGATAAAGGGAATGAATCCTAATTACATACACTGTGGGAAGCACATTTTCTTGCTCACAGTTCTTTAACTGACTACTACTTAGTTTTCAACAATGCAGGCACCTTACAAAATACTCTGGATCTATCATAACATTTGGAAGGACATGGTTTCATAAGATCTGCATCCCAACCCCTGCTTCCACAAACATGTCATGAACTGAGCAGCATGCCTGGGGATAAATCAACCAGGAAACTTATCTCACTCCTTGGTGTAGGATACTCATTTCAAAACAGATCTCCTCAAAACCAAAGTCTAAATTTTCAACAGATTTTCTGTAAAGGGGAACTTTGTGGCTTGGTCTTGGGTTTTGTTGTATGTTTTGGTTTTGGGGGGTTTTTTGCATGTACTTTTTTGCAGGTAGCTAAAAAAGCCAAGCAATCTGGTATTTAATTCAGTGCTAAATCTAATAATGTTTCAGAAATTAGATACTTGCCTACTGATTTCCCTTGGGGGACTTCATGTTAAATGTTCTCTCTGGAGCTGTGGTTAGCCATTTACGTATGTGTCAACTTCTTCCCTGCTCCCCATAGCCCAGGAGTCACTTGTTCTGCTCTACCACCGGCCCTCTAACAGGCTAGAACAAGTATTCTTTGTGGCCATTTTGGAAACTGAATCAGGGGCTCATACAAAGATGTAACCATGTAACCATGGACAACATTATATAGGCCAGCTGGGTAGCATTCTCAAGGGAATGAGCAAGAAGTACTCAGTGAAAGCAACTCTTTAACCAGCACACAAATACTCAGGAAATTATCCTGTATCTCTGTATCACAATTTAGCACATCCTCAATTGGGTTAATATGTTGTGGTTTTTTCTGGTTTGTTTGGTTGTCTGAACTATATATTAACCCATATTCCTCAAAGTAACTCCATTAATAATAATTTTTTAAAATTACATGCTGTCAGGATTTTATTTACATTACAACCTTACGAAATGTTTTGCAGATAGAATGGAAGAAACAACAAAGGAAAAGGCTTTCCAAGACAGCACTTGCTGGATCACAACCTCACTGGAGGTATTGCCAGCTTCAAAACTGTACGTTTTCCACACAGAACTCAGTCATCACTCTCGTTCAATAAGGAAAAATAATTGCAGTGGTGTCTATTTTCCAGTACCCACAATAAAGCATGTATTGAGGACACAACAGAGTCAAACCTAGTTCTCCCTCTCATCTAAAGAGGTTCAATCCCATACCTGTCCTCTAGCTAGTAAGTTACAAACCGTTTTCCATAATGAAGGAACAGGAGAAGGAAAGAAAGACTAAGGTTCAGTGGTCCATAAACAGAACATGAAAGACACAGTGTAATAGTACTGGTGTTATTAAAAAAAAAACAAAAAAAACCCCAAAAAAACCACCTGTTACCCTGTGACTGGATATGAAAAATTTAAATGCCCCTCCTTCCACAAACTGTTTTATGAATCTTTTTCCAGTTCCATTTGCCATAGGAAATGACAACCTGGGAGAATTCCTAAAGAACTTATACCCACAAAGGTCAGTGAGACTGAGGTGAAAAAAAAGACATATCAAAGGATCAAAGGATTCTGTAGCTTGAAAACGCAGGGTGGGGAGGCAGACTTAGACTGGAAGCTACAACATACTAATTCCAAGACTGATCATACAGAGAAGTTCTGCAGAGCTGCTACCACCTGGTACATTCAGACCTTGTCCTTAAATGATTAGACATTCTACTAAATTGTTCAAGGTCAGCACACAGCTGATGAATTCCAGAATCCTGCTTGTATTTAATGTTCAACAATAAACATACATTCTATATTATATTTTAATACATCTCCCTACTTCAAGCTACAATAAAGTAATGCCAGTATTTTAGTGCATGCCTGGATGAAATGAACCACATACCACATTCTGCACACTAGGTACCCTCTAGGTATTTTTAGCTTTATCTCCACCATGCCTTCGAGGTCTGTAGATTGCTCCTAAGGCACGACAAAAAAAGTTAAGAAAAACAAATCTAATGCTAATAGGCTTACACTTTCTATACAAGAGTCTGCACAGCTGTTGGTGAATTCTTAAAAGTGTACAAATCCAAAAGGATGATCATTGCCTCAGGGATGCAGGACAGTTAACAAACAGCAGCAATAGAGGTAATCTAGGAGATGAAAATCTGCAGAAGAATACAAAACTCACTGTCCCAGTAAACAACCATTTGAGCTAATGCTGGTTACAAATGAAACATATGTATGTTGTGTATGATGTGTATGATGTGAGCATGATGTTAACAGTATTACAGCTGACTAGCTCTGATTCTTCAATCTGAATGATCTGTCTGCATTTCAGCTGCAACCTTGGTCAAAAATCTGGTACTAAACTTGGAATTGAGCTCTATACTAACACCAAATTAATCTGACAGCTTTAGAATCACATAATGATCTAAATGATGTCATAGTGACAAAGACCTGATCTAAATGCTTTTTTACTTATGCTATATGACAAGGCAAAGAGGAAGGACTGATACAAACAAAGCAGTAGAGCTTGTTTTTGTTACCTCATGTTTTTAGGGCTTGTAACTGGGCAGTAAGTTACAGAGGAGCATAGAAGAAAGATGACTCTGTAGCTTCTACAAAAGGTTTTTTAAAAAGACTGTTTCATGCACACAATTTATTTGTAAAGGAGGTAACAGTGTTTTTGTATGGGAAAGAAAGCTCTTTGAAAACTACATAGAAGAAAGTATTGGTATGGGTTTTTTTCCCTCGAGTCAACATATAAGAAGCCATATTTTAGACTACAAAGAAGAAACATTTAATTAAGTTCTTAATATCAGAGAAACTCCAGGTGTTAGGCAGAATTATGTAGTCTGTCCAAGAGCTTATACATTCTTAACAAATGAAGTGAACAAAACATGGTATAAGTACAGTCTCCTTGTAAGACAGAGCTACAGGTAACAATACAAAGCAAGTTCCTACACTGCCATTAATTACATATTAAATTGTACTGACACTGAACTCAAAATTTACCTAAATTATTTATTTTAAAGTATGTAAGTAAACATTAGCATGAATTAGAAGACAGTATAGAAATACAAAAACCTCTAGATGCTATACATGATTAAGCACATAATTTAAAAGACACTTCCAATTTACTAAGTTCAAATCCTTCATGCATTTTCTCTAGTATACAACTGTCTGGAAAAAAAAAGCCAAACCAAGACTTTTTAAAACCTCCTAAATAAATATCTGCAGTTCTCCAATTCTAGAAAGTAACAAACTAGTTTTGCCATATGCACATTATTCTCTTACAATTAAGACCAAATGTTGTAGTATTTTCAATCTACACATTTATCTTTTTAAATTACACTTTTTTTTTCCTACAGTGATTGCCTTGCTGTGAAGAGAATATCCTAACTGGGGTAATGCTGCATGTAAAAGATTCCCATCAGAAATATATGTTGCTGAAATGGAAGGTGATGTTACACCAGTATCATATCCAATGAGACAGCTATTTAAAAATTCACATCTGAATGTCATTTAAAACGGGATCTCTTCAGAGCTATGTTACTTACAGCTACATAGTTGTTGTTGCAGCATGGTGAGACTGCTGTTATGATGCAGCAGTATGTAGGGTTTCCTTTCCCAGTAATTCTAGTATTTTGACATGCGGTTATAAAAGCAAATACAACTGTGTTCACTTCTAAGCAATTTTATTCTCCTTCCTTTCCTTGAATCTTTAAAGGTCATATATACAATAAACAGTTGGTGTTTATATTATGGACTACTTTGCTATTCCACTAAATTGATTTTTCTCCTAAGGAATGAAAAACACTAAACAGCTATAAGTAGATTGATCTGTCCTTAATAGCCTTTATTAAACAGTGTACCCTTTTAAGTAGCCACACTTTCTGAAATACCACATCAGTGAAAAGCAAGAAAGCAAACATAAAATTTTCTGAAATGGTAAGCTATTATGCACTACATGAACTACAAAACAGGAAAAATACTTTTAGTGAAGAATGACTGACTTATATGGTAAATGAAATAGAAGATTTTAACTGATATTTCACAATAAAGGTAATTAACTTGCCTGATTTACAACTGGTAAACAACTTTCATTCAAGAACAAGTTTTACAGTTTCATCTTTAGTAACCGTGTGTAAGAAAAAACACCAAAACATCTTCACAGATGCAATAGAAACATTTTCTCTTTTTCTATGAGCTGCACAGTTTAATACAACCAAATGGGTTACTACAATCTACAGCACAAATTGATTGACTTTCAATTGATGTAACTTTTTTCTTTGATTTATAGTGTATCTTTTACAGTTCATTCTCCATCTTCTATAGATACACATGGAAACATGAGGTCAGAATCAGAAGTTGTTTGCATTTACATTATCTTCTCCTAACTGACATAACTAAACAATCAGTATCACTTCAAAATAATGTAAAAAGCATTCTGTAACATTACCATGTAATGGGCAGTACCTTGTTCATAGCAGCATGCACCAGTACACTGTTAAAAACACAAGCACATCCATGTTTGTGCTTTGTTTAGCCCCGCTGCCTTTTGAAAAGGTCCTAGTAAACACAGAGAACCTGATTATAATTAATATTCTGTTTCTGATGCACAATAGCTGCTAGGTTCCTAAAGCATTTTAGAACAAAGGCTAGCCTATATATGCATACTAACTACAGACATGAAATGAAAACACGTTTCTCACAATAGGAAAGTAATAATTAACCTGCATGAGCTGCTGTCCGATTCATTTTCTTCTTCACTTGCTCTATCATCTGTTTCTTGTCTGTCAAGCCAACGTGCACCTCCACAGTCTTCTGCTGAGAATTCAAATGTAGGGATTTCTGAGGTGGATGCCATTGGCCAAAGAGGTGAATTCTGAAAATCCTGTTGGCTGGACCTTCTGTAACCAACTGATGTTAAAGGTAAGTTTCCCGAATCTAAAAACTTCGTGCTACCAGTTGTTACATTTTGTCCTCTATTCCAGAAGTCTCCTTGATGGTTTTCAATTGCAGAGTTCGGGGCTGATGCCTGATGACCAAACCACCTCCATCTGATTTTTAAAATCTGCTTCACGTCAAACTCTTTACGAGAACCAGACATTCTTAGTGAAAGCCAGCGATCGTCTAGGCAACAGGGTAAGAAGCAGCACACATAAAAGAAGATTTGTGCACCCAACCAAGACAAGAGAAACACATGCTCTGCCTGTCTGTGGCAAGCAGATTTTCTACAGAAGGAGGGGAAAAAGCACTGCAATCACACAAAAAAGGCTTCTTTAACGGTATGTCATTTGAATATAAACAAAAGGCAACAGACAGTGAAAAACGCTGACATAAAAGAGGAGGTGAAACAATCACCTCCATCAGGAAAAATGCTAATCACTTCGCCCTAAAAGCTCCGAGGCTGTTTCTGTTGCTGCCTCTGACCATTAAGTTTCAAAAACACTAAACAATATTCATTAAAGCCCTTTCAAGAGCTAAATACCACCCCCTTCTCTTAAACCACAAATGACAGCAAACGGCAATTCCTACACTGCATTTTACAATCTGTTTCTTATTCTGTTAACTCTTGCTACTACAGAGGGAGAAAAAGTTCAAAAATCAAATTAAATTCCTTCTACACTGCTAAATAACAAATTTACAGAAAATAATCAAAACCAACCCAAAGATAACTCATTATGCTGGGGAGAAACTGAACTGTAAATAATTCTTTTTCCCATTACAGGACATGAACTAACTTAAAAAGGACAAGAACAGCCTCGGAAGGCTCAAGGGACTAGTAGTGGAGGCTATAAAGCCTTTCATCTTGATGTGCTTTGATTCAAATCTAGGTCTGCAGTAACTGAAAATTTCTATCTGAAAGGAGCTAATGGTTTCCACTCACACATCACTAAAACAGAAAGCAACAAAAAGCCAATCGCTGCAAGACACCAGACAAACCCCTGCAAAATAAACAACATAAGACAGCTGCTCAAAAGGCTTCTTTCTAATTGTATACTATCAGCTGTTCCACACCACGTTAGAAGTACTGTGATGGAACAGTGAAAAAGAGAGATGCATAGTTTTGAGGCAGAACTCCCTCTAGGACTGGTAATTTACATAACACCTTAAAATGTCCAGCAAAAGTTTTTACTCAAATGAGGAATAGAAAGCCTAAAGCACAAAATACACAATGACCAATTTACAGTTCCCATGAAAACCAGCCTATTGCCTCTCTGACACATGAAGCTAGTTAGGTATAAAATGCTGAGATTAATTTCAGTCACATGCAAATTGTAATAACAATTTTAGAACAAAAAAGAGGCACTGGATTTTATCAGCCCTTGATATAGAGATCTATGTTTTCAAACTTTACAACTCAGTTAGTCTGTTCAACTCTCCAGGATACATACACAACAAATTTACAAGAAGTGCTTCTTTATTACCCTACAGTTTTCATTAAAAGTGAAAGTCACTCAGTCTCAGATGAACATGCCGAACTCCAAAATGTGGAATCTTGTAATTAGGATACCTGCAGTATTACTTAAAACAGGCTATATGCAGAGTCCACATGAAAACTTAAGCAGTGCCAAATTTTACCACCCTAAACTCAAACACTGTTTCAAACACAGTGCCAGGAGAATATCATGCTTTTTTTCTGAGGAAATACAATGCTGAAAGTGCTAGTTTTAACCTGGAAAGCTCACCCATCATTACCCAAAGCACAGTTATTTATCTAAGTGCTTCTCACAGAGGCTAGCAAAAGCTCATTTCTATAGGAACTGAACTCCAGCTGTTTCCACAGAGATGCATTTCAGTGTGTACCTTGCTGGCATCCTGGCCTACCAGAAGCCAAATACTGAGACCTTTGCAGCATATGCAGAAAACAGCTGAAGGTATGTCGGATGCAAGATGATTAAGTAGGTAAATCTATAAAGCTCTTACCATCTTTCCTGGGGATTTAACTTAAACACAGAAAGACAGGGAAATATTTAAGAAAGGATTAATGTTTTAATATATTAACATGAAAATTGTATGGATGTGTAACCAAAATGATATGACATGCAGACCCCACTCATCTTGTACACATACAGCTAATTATTAAACACTTAACTGAAGTGTTCAAAGACCATTATTTGTGTAACTGCAAGTTGAGTGAAACTGGAGTAAGGCTTAAGAAGTAAAACCAAAATGGCAACTTTTTATTTATCCTCTCCTTCTGTTTTGTATTGGTGCTGGGTGTTCATCGAGGGTGAAGAAATAGGACGAGCAACGGGGGTATTTGTTAACATTCATCAAACCAGTAATATTTTAATTATCCACCTAACTATAAAAAGCAAGCTTTAGATACTGTTATTTCTGCTAGTATGGTAAATCCATTATACATAAAGAGTGACCTGGATTCTTATTCTTGTATAACAGATTCATTTAAAATTCAAGCTGTCCCAGTACAAGTCTACTAAGACAGTGGCAGATTTGTGATTCTAGTGCTTTTTCAGCACTTTTCATTGATTTACTGGCAAAACCAGCCCAATTGCTGATTTTCTTTGGCTGTGAAGCTATGGGCTCAAACAGAGATTAGAAAACAAAATGTGCTGTAGCTTTAACAAACCAAACCACAAAACTGTTTTCTATTCGCTCTCATTTTTCTAGATTAAAGAAACTCCTGCTCCTCTACACACTCTCAAAATTACAGTTCTAAGAGTGACCGCAAAAATATCTAAAGTATTTCTCTGTTTCATAGGAACATTTGTATTATAGATGACAAGACAAGACAAGTGCCAGTTAATTCTTCAATTTAAATTGACAGTGTTCTCAGAAATCATTGAGGGCCTCTTGTTCTGGACAATCTTTGTTACTATGAATAATGAGATATCCTTTATCAGATGCCCAGCCAAGATTTAACAGACTTTTGAGGAGCTCTCAAACAATGGACTGTTAGGACTTCCACTGACTAGGATCACCCTTCATCGTTGACATCTCATCT
The DNA here is from genome assembly GCA_013399835.1 of Leptocoma aspasia. Classification (NCBI taxonomy): domain Eukaryota; kingdom Metazoa; phylum Chordata; class Aves; order Passeriformes; family Nectariniidae; genus Leptocoma; species Leptocoma aspasia. Next base: position 87,110 of record VXAX01007452.1, on the reverse strand, counting down.
GGTGATTGGTGCTCACAAATCCAAATGCCACCCTCTATGGCATCCCATCACACATCCTTCCAAGGCACTAAAACATTTCTGAGAAACCTGCTAAAACCCATCTTAGTTAAGCACAGTATACACCGACTTGGCAAGGATTCTGAAATATTTTTTGATCTACTAAGGCAAAAGTTTGCATTTATTAAGAAAACAACAGTGCTTACACCTATTTTTCTGACCTTGGACACTGTTGCAATTCCTATTTTATGGTGAATCAAAATAACATTTCAAATATCAGTACACTGTCACCTTTGAGAACATAATTTTGTTTGTATTAACGAGGTTATGTAAGCTTACTGTGAAAACAATTTTGAGAACTCTGATTTTTAATTGAACAGATTGATGTTCCTTCAAGTGGAACACCTGAACATTTAAGCACATAACTTCTCTCATATGAAGAGCTACACAAAGCTATAAATCCCTGCAGTTAGCAGTGGGGGACAGTTTCCCAGATTCTGGCCTGTGAACAAAAAGAAACATCTAAATAAATGCTGTGTATTAAATCTGCAACTGTGTAAATACGTAACACCAAGAACACAGCATGACACCTTTAGAAATTGCCCTTTTCAAAGTCTTCAGACAGTTTATCTGCACAGAGATAAAAACATTTTCTTTTTACTAACCAAAAAATTTACTACTGATATTCTCTGATATTATATACATTTATTCATAGAAGTGTTAAAGAAAGATTGCAATTCAGCATAACTAGATAAATTTAAACAATTTTAGTCTTAAGATACTTCTACTGTGTATTCTGAGGGAAGGTGTACTTCATATTTAGAGTGTATCACTGGAAACTATGGAAATATTATTATTTAAATAATAAGACCTAGTGCTTTTGTTGATTGTGATATTTCCTTTTCCTTGCCAAAGGAAATCAATCAAGTTTTCAAATAAACAAACATGTATATTGAATACGTTTTTGAGGCACTTTTAAGATTTAAATTTCAACACTATTTTTCATGGTAACATTTTTTCTGTCACTCCTATGATTTGGTTCCAAAACCTTTCACCACTCAACTTCAAGGCAATTCAGATATAATATTTCCAAGGTATTTAGTGTGTCAAATGAATTTTAAAAGGGGCCATAAAAGCTCAGCTAGTCCTGAGAAGATATTAATGATCCTGTTAAGTGCCATTTAAGAACGTTAACGTCAAAATAATTATATAAAGTCTTTGTTGTGACTGCAAGAGGGTTTTTTTTTAATTACTGCTTAAATATAAAAAGATACGTTTTAGACATAGGTAGACTCATTAAGATGTGAAAAAGTAATACTGTCAATGTTTGGTGATCCTAGGTGTGTATTTGAAAATCTAAGAAAGGTTCACTGACCGTAAGATGTTCATCAAATAATCAAATACATACTTACACCGTTAAAAGGCATTCAAAATTTAACACTTTTAAAAATGGGATTTCCAAACTTTAAAATACTAATTTGAGGCATTAAAATAACTGCTCAAAGAAAACCACTATAGGTGAACTTCAAACTGCAATTCTGCTTATAACTATGCTTACGTTAGAAGAAGTGTTAAATATTTATTTTCTTTTTTCTTCCCTATTCCTGTGTTCCAGACCCAAAGTTACAGAAATAGCTCAATAAAGACTCCAGAAAGACTGCTATATTAATGTTTCATGATTCTATAAAACAATAATCACTTCCTATCCCGAAGTTTTATATAAATGCAAACACTTCTGGTTATGTGAAAACCACTTCATGGTTATGTGAAAAGAGCCTTACATGAGCAGCTATGGCACAGTTCATTCAGGAGAAAGAGAGGAAAACATCCTACAGCTACTGACTTCATGTACTTAAATTCATTGTTCTGACTGGCAGGAATGAGCTGCAGCCAAATTACTGGTACTTCATCGCAACTTTCTGTCATTTTGCATTGTACATTTCCCTCGAAACACGAGGGAGGGGTCAGCTTAACAATAGCATGAAAAGACCTGTACAGAACAACAGCCTGGCTTGGTGTTTGTTTTATTCAGCTAAGGGTGGGGTAGGGAACAAGAGAAATTTCCACATGTAATACAAGACTACACTGTTAGATCCAAGCTCAAATATCATACTGGTTCACACACAACAGAAGTTGTGATTCAATATATTTATATTTCTTTAAGATTAAAACATTAACATTGCTTTATTCAATTAATACTGAAGCATCAGGGACTGCACCATCTACAAGTAAAGCCATAGTGCAGAGCTATTCCTAAGTAAACAGCACAGTAAGCTTATTCACTCTCAACAAATGAGCACTCCAATCCATCAGGTCAGATGTTGTCTTTCAGTCAAAACTTACTCGTCATACAAAATGTATGGACAACACTGTGAAGGGCCAGTCTCTCAAAACACAGAGCCGGCTTTCTGTACTAAAAGGGTCGAGCAACAACACACAAGGTGAAGACAAGCAAGATTCCCAGTTCATCTACTCCAGGAATACTGGCAGCACCCATTCTAATGGAAACAAGGTAGTCATAAATTTAGAGACAGTAATAGTCCAGCACAAATCATCTCCTTTGGAAATGTCACTGTTAAGAAAGAGTGGTGACAAAAACACAGCTCTGCAGACATTTAAAGACATCCTGCTGAAAGTAAAGCCATTCTTTAGAACTAGTTTAGGAAGGTACTGCCTAATAAAGTTACAAAAGACCACAAAGGACAGATTGGAAGACTGAGGCAAATCAAAACAAAATAACAAATCAAAACAAGTTTCCTTTTGTAGGCAGGTCCGCTGGGCAAACTAAAGACAATTATTTTAATACTTTTCCAAGACAGCAGCAGTGTTATTTCACCATGAAGTATTCAGACTTCCTCAAAAACTCACAGAAAAATGGGGTAAAGGATAACCCTACCAACATTGTCAACAGCAGAGTGGATGTTTATTTGGTAAAAAATGACAAGTATTCACAGTTCTACATTAGGCACCATATAAAAATCCAGCAAATTAAAAAGCACATTAAAGAAACGGTGAAGAAGCAGAATTGCAAGTGATTAGGAAATGCAACATAGTACTCCATGCCAGACTACACAAACTTCTAAGAGAAATACATAGAGGTCTGTGGGTGAAAAGTTTACACTGTATTTAGATGTCATGCAATGCCACAGCTACTGAAACAAAGCATTTCAAGACTCAGACTTGAGCATTCTCAATAAATCATTTAACACCAAAAAATAACTCAAGACACTAATTTCTCTCTCAGTGAGGACTTCTGTTTAATTAGCAGCTTCAGTTAAGCCCACCCCCCAACTGAAACTTTAAGTTGCATGAGATAATACATGAAGATATCATATCTTATTACATATTTATGAAGCAAGTGGTGTGATCTCATCTGGAATTTCTTGTGTGCAATTGATCATTGCAACTCAAAAGTAGTCTTGCAGAAAACAGGGTTCACAGAAAGGCAACACACATGATCAAAGTATAAAACCAACAATCCTCACACTAAAAGGCAGAATTCTTTATAAGAATCTTATCAAAATCTGTAAGTATCAAGACTAATGTTCATGAGAATCATAATGTCTCATAAATATGAAAAACAACTTCTACTTTAAGAATCCATGTTAAGCTTACAACATTTTTAGAACTCAATTGTGCATAACGTTGCAGATGTCAAACAGAACTTCTCATAAAAATTCTTTCAATATAAAGATTTCTAGCACCATTTGCCCACCTGGAGTTGAATCTCACAAGAGGTATCATAGGTGACATGAAGGACTTGTGTAGGTACACAGATAACAAAAGAATATCTAGGGAATGTCTTCTGTACATGGGCCTGCTGCTGAATGGACAGGGCGCTGATGACATGGGATATGGAAAAGGCTGAGGTATTGAATGCCCTCTGTCTTTACCAGCAATATCAGCCTTCAGAACTTGATGAAGTTCAGCAAAGGGAAGTGTAAAATCCTGCACCTGGGAAGAAACAACCCCATGCTGAGGGCCACACAGCAGGAAAGCAACTTGCAGGAAAGAACGTGTTGGTCACCAAGTTGCACATGAACCTGTAGTGTGCCCTTGCAGCAAAGAAGGCTAATGGCCCCATGGCCTGCATTAGGAGTGCTGCCTGCAAGTGAAGGCAGTGATCCTGCCCCTCTACTCAGCAGTATGAGATACGGTCATACTGGAGAGGGAGTGCAAAGAAGGTCCATTAAAATGATGAAGGGCCTGGAGCTTTTCTGTCTGATCAAAGTCTGAGAGAGCTGGGACTGTTTAGCCTAGAGAAGACTCAGGGGGGTCTCATCAATGTGCATAAATATCTGAAAGGAAGGTTCAAAGAAAATGGAGCCAAGGCTCTTTCAGGGGTGTCCAGGACAAGGACAAGACTCAATAGGCAACAACTAAAACACAACATCTAAACATGAGGAAAAACCTTATCACTGTGAGGATTACTGACTACAGGTCACCCAGAAAGGTTGTGGGGTCTACATCTTTAGAGATATTCAAAAGCTGTCTGTACAACTGTATGGTCATGGGCAACTTGCTCTTGGTGACCCCACTTGAGGAGAGAATACAATGCCCTGTATTACATGCTTTTATTACAAGCATTGTAACTTGGTGATAGATTTTTCATGTTACAAGAAGCTTCACAAAGCTGTAAAAGCAAGATGATTGAATTGGAGATATTAACTAAAGACTTCCATTGATTTTGCTAGTGATTTGGCTCAAGGAAGTATTATCAGGAAAAAAAAAAGCAGAACAATTCACAGTATATTTAACTATCCTCTTCACTCTAAAACAAAAGTAGTCACTGCCTGGATCAATGCTGCTTATATCTGAGGCACATAAGGAAAAACATCTTTTAATTCTCTACTTGGATACTACTAAATCTCAGGTTAAGCTATGCATCAAGTCACTGTGTATTCCTAACTACAATCAGAAAACTGGTTTCTTAGGTTCTTTATTCTGTCTCCACAGTTTCATGTGAAAGTAATCTTAGATTCCCCACTATGAATTATTTTACAAGCTCTTTTGACGATAACTACAGTTCTTCTGCATATTTCACCTCACATAGTCTCCCTTTTATCCCACATGTATCCTTCCCTACCAAGTACCAGAACAGGCAGGACAAGCAAATTCTCTGTCATATTCAGACTGAGAACAGACAGGCTCATCAGCTGGCAGGTGAAACAGTATTACTTATTTGGCCTTTCCTACCTACCCGTATTTTCAAAACCTTTCAGGAATTTAAACACAACAAGGGCTCCCTTCTGTCAGAGTTTGACGGAAACTGGCAAGTAGACAGAAATGTTATTAGGGAAGAACTGGCTAAACCTCAAGACATAAACCAAACTTCTCTGGGGAACTTGCAGACTACAAGCTGCCTATCTTTTGCTTCTGAGTATGCACAACTACCTTAGCCTGGGTGGCTACATATCGCCTAAACCCAGGATTTGTAAACAAAGTAAAACAGAAATCAACACAAAAGCTGACTGATTGTTCAAACACAGCTCTGAGCTCCTACCCCTCCATGGTTGTGTAAAACTGAAATGAGCTTAAGGATAGAGGCAACAATGGCAGAAATCCAACCACTTATTAAATCACTGAAGTACTTGCAGAGTTAACTGTTCAGCTATCCTAAACAGCATACTGATCCCATCTTAGTTGCCTTACCCCTGGTTTTAAAGGAACCCCTAAATGCTTCCTGTTCTGCAGAGAGCAAGAACTAGACACCAGCAATATAAATAAAGTGCCAGGCAGAACACAGGATAGTGTTGGCACTCCCAGGCATCAGGTTCACTACTGAAGTAATATGCTCAAAAAAGGGAAAGATCTTGAATCCAGATTGCTAAACTGTCAGAAGGAGAAAGTGTAATTGATAAAAAACATTAATTATTTGGTTAGTATGTGCTTTTTCCATTCTTTCATATCAACTCTAGCCGTTTCTTAAGAGAAATACAAAACTATGTGCATGTAGGTCTCCTCAGATCTAGATGGTCTGCAATAATTTGTCCATCACTCTTCTTCAATAGTTCAAAGTCCTAAAAATTATTTACTTAGCTTTCAGTATTTGTAAAAAATATTTTTTCATTCATTGAGCTTATAAGTTTTCAAACAACAATAAGGTTTGAATATTCACTGAAACTATCAATCTGGTTTAAGTACAATTGTTCTTGAGCTGAACCATCAGAAAATTTCTTATGCAAAGGTGCGACTTAATTTTCTATTTGTTAATTACAAAAACTATCAGCAAGTGAGAGGAGGTACAAAGTGAAGTTCTATTACTTATCATTTGATCTGCCCACATGTTTATAAACTCATAGACTAATTCTAGTTAATTAGTTTAATTTCCTTGAAAAATACTTCCAAGTTTAAAGTGCTATGGTGCTTGGTGAAGATCTTGCCAAGCTATATCAAGTCATGCTAACATTATGAAATGCCCCACCTCCTCAATGCTCTCATTAAGAGTTTGAACACAAAAGCTTATGATTATATTTACATTCAAAAATATAATTTCCCATACTGCATGTAAAAAAGCAAGATTTAAACTTTGATTTCATCTTTGGCAAGGATGAAGTGATCATTTAATATCCAAAAGTATTTCTTTTTAGAATATTAGAATACATTTTATCTACCTACCAGACAAATGCATATGGATCTAAAGAATAACCAACATATAATGCTTCATAGCAACTGTTAGGCTAAAGGCTTATTCATGCAAAAGCCAACATAAAACATCTACTCTGCTGACAAGTATGAACTTGCTTGCAAACAATCCAACCATCAAAACCATTGATAAAAAGCTCATCTTCCTGTGAACTTCTCCTACATCTCCTCACCACATACTACTTGTAAACTTTTAACTAATTTGCTAAATCAGCCATATGACTATTTTTATTCTTTACAGTTCAAGTTAGTAAACCTCTATGGACTTGAGCCTTGTCTTACTCTACACCATGAATATATATCGTATGACACAGTCAGGTGTTGTGAATATTTAATCTGTTTTAAGGCTATACTTTAGCCTCATTTTGACAAGTTCTGTTCTGAGATCGAGGCTAAGTAAGTCCCAGATGGTGTGAACTTTTTTTGTTTGTAATGAATGATACTACTTCCACCCAAATCAATTCAAATCTGTTCTAGACAGATCATATCATCATTGTCCTTTATTAAGTTCTTTTCAATAGAGTCAATATAATGCATATTTGCTATTAGACAAAAGCATCAGGTAAGGCAGTGAGATAAGCCTATCCACAGGCATTTTCAAAGAAATTAAGCCAGTATTCACTCTACCTTAAACTTCACTGTTTTACAAAAACTTCCTGTACAGTTTTGTGAACAGTCTTCCATTTACTCTGAAAATCTGATGGATGCTCTTGGAAGAATCCAAGTTACCACTCAAAAACTTTTTCTTTGAAGTATATCTTGTTGTCATGGATGACATCAGGATTTTTAACATCAGCTGCACTTAGAACTGCCAGAAGAGGTAATTAATTGGCAAAGTATTCCTCTGAACAGATTGAAATCAATAACCAACTTTACAGAAATTTGTCCTCTGGAAAAATGCCACCAAAGTCCATAAGACATAATTAAAAATCAGCAGCCCTGCTCCGTAATTAGTCATTCTACCTTGCAGTAAGATGGGAATAAAGATATATCCCATAGCAATCAACCTTTTCAGTTTCTTCTCTTTGTAGTACATTTTGGCATTTGTTTCAAATCCCTTTCAACTTTCATGACCACTGTAGAAAGGGTGCAGGTCAAGTCTGCACAAATTCTGACAGCCTGGAGGAGGTTGGCTATTTTGGTAGGTGGAGCTACCACATTTTGAACTACTGCAAAGTAGTGAAAACACAAAGCCTGTTCACAAAGTAATTTCTGAGGAACCTTAGCACTTCTAATAATTTTTAAAGCTCAAGAAAGTGTTGATATCATCTGTGGTGGAAGATACCAACAAGGATACAGATTGACTGCGGGAAATAATGTGACTGATCATGACATGAACAGGGAGGAAGACCATCTCTCTTCTGTATTTGTAATATATTAGTAAATTCTAAAGGAATTTATCAACATTCCCAAAAAAGAGACATCTCACAGTCAAGAAAGCAAATTTTTTCACTTTAGTAAAACCTAGTATTTCTAAATTAATTCAATTGCTTTTTTCACCCTTAGCATTTATTTTTCAGCAGTATTTTACTTTATAGAGTTCAGATAAAGCTAAATTCTTGCATGTATTCATGCTTTCAACATTCTTTTATCCTTTTCCTTTGTGAAAATGTCAAAGCTACTCCCTTTGAAAATTACTTTCACTTGGAACAGTCTTACTACTTTGCTGCTAAAAAATGAAATAAAGTGAAACCCAGTCACTATTATTGGAGTGATGAGATTTGATTGTGCATTTGGTGGGCCTTTGTTCATATGAATTTCTATAAAAAGCAGTATTTTCTCTAACAGACTCTGTATCAACTTTCCTGTTTTTCCTATAACGACTAAAAGATGCAAAGGCTTCTCATGCATTTTGAAAAGATCAAAATTGAACTTTACAGTAATGCTGACAGTCTTCTATAAAGCATGCTTTGATAAAGAGCACAAGTGTTGAAATTGCATTAAAATGGTCCAAACACTAGCATGTGAAGCACACAAGACCAAAGTCATTGCTGTTTATGCAAACTTGCCAGAAACAAGCCCTTACAAGATGTGCTATGTAAGACAAAAAAAAAGGATGACATTTCAGGTGTAAGGAAGACTATGTGGGCTAAAATCACATTCCTTGTAGCATAACTTACTGTTAGAACTGAGTAAATACAATACTTACCTATAACACCAGAATCATCTCTAGTTGTTCAAATAATCATTTAGCTCCATTTGTCTTCCTCTTTCCAAAAAAAACTGAGGTAGCAGAAAAAAATCTAGAGGCAGAAAAATAACAGTACAAACAAGTAAGAACCACCCACTGGAGGGGAGAAAAAAAAAAAGGAATAATCTCAAAAGCAGATTCCCTACTCTGTTCAGATAGAACTTCTTTCAATTTGTTTTGTGATTCTTACATGTACTGATAGGAAGATGCTAGAAGTGTGTCACTGCACAACTGCCACCTTGGTTCCTTCTACAACTTCAAGTTACATACCCATCTACAAAGACTCACAAAAAAGAGGGGAAATTAATATGAAATATGAATATGTAAACTCCCAAGAAACACTGGTTTTTAAAGACAGTACCTCTTGAAAAAAAAATTTACCTTAGTCCACTGTTACCCTTACCTTTGATTCCCTTCCCTGAAGGGAAAAGCAGTGAAGAACTGATCTGCCACATGAAGCACTTAAGCTGAACACTAGTGCCAAAGAATAATACTGACTGCATTGGTGAATAAAGCCAAGTACCACCACTGCTTCCCTAAATGGAGCAGCTCTATAAACATTCACACTTACTGTTACAGTGGTTCTCAACTCTTACCTATTTACAGGCCACTAAAAGTTTCCTTACCAAAGTTAGACTCTGCTCAAAAAATCTAGCCTGCTGAAATAGTATGTGTCTCCTTTTGGCTTGGCACCAAACAAATTACTATATGCACTTTGAAATGAAAGAAAGTAGCCTTACAGGATACCTGCATGCATAATGTGATACCTAATATGTAACCTCTCATGGTCTGATCTTTCATACTAGCTTCAAGAACCTTGCAGGTCTCTGAAGGGTAATACCACCTCATTCTTGCATCTGGAGCACATAACCTCATCTGTCCCATATGACTGTTTTTTAAGGCCACACAGACAAATAATGCATGTGTCTATGGTCAGCATTGCCTTGCTGGTGACTTTGAATGAAGGATTCTGTTCTTATGACAAAAAGCAAGCAGTGGATAGTCAGGTTTATAACTTCTGCACTTTTCTACTTGGTAAGACTGCTGCGGGGAAAAGCAATCGAATTGCTATGGAAAGAGGAAACGGTAAGAATTTTGCAAGAGAAATGTAAAATCATACTATAATTTCTTAAGAGCTGTAGAAACTTTAATTATTGGGTCATGTTGTGTCTGATTAGGTAATCTTCTTTACTATATCATGAAACACTGAATTGTATCAACAAAACCACAAGACATAAACATAAGCAAACAAGAATCTTTTTAAAAGCATGGGTGATACAAAAGTGCAGAGAGTTGGAATAAGTCCACCCATATGAATTGTCATTGTTAGCAACAGCTTGCAATTACTGTTTGACCATAATGGTGTAGTGGAAGATTTTCTTCATCTTCACTCAAATTCTTTTCTATTTTAAATTAGCAGTTATTGCATTTCTGTGAAACACAATGTGTTAGTCTACTGCCATGGTGTAAACGTGGCCTTTGGTAGTGGACCTGCCCATGCAGAGGACATGACTGAGGGATGGATGGTTCAATGAAGTTGACACATGGCAGAGGAAAACACTATTTGACTCAGATTAGGGCTATTATTTATTATTATTATTTTGGTTTTATCCTGATTTATGCTCCCTAACATTGTTCAGCAAGGGGAAAATGAGAAAAACATAAAATGAGAATACAGCCTGCCCTATGAAGTTTTGGGGTTTTTTACCTTCTTTTTTGTTTAAATATTAATCCGCATATGCCCCTGGAAATTCCCAGGCAAAAACACCTTTATGAGAAATGATCAGATTACTTCTGGCAAAATTGATGAATTGCTCATGAAAATACATAGTGTGATCTGTTTTTAAAAAGGATCCACCCATCCAGTACATGGAGTTTGTCTAGATAGAAAAGCTACACCAACATTACCATGAGTTCAAATTTTTATTCCTGTTCATGCTCGTAGAAGACCTGAGCAATAATTTTTTCTTCAAAAGATGACTGTATTTGGAGTTTAGTCATGTAATTTCATAATCAACTTTTAAGTAAAAGAAAGGAACAAAGCCAAGCCTTCCCTTTTTACTGTTCTGACATGATTGCCAAAACAGCCGACCAGAGCCTCAGGTGGCTGGGCTTCAGATGGGCTGCCCCGCTGCTCACGAAGCTCAACCAGTCCGAGCTCAAAAGACCCTAAGCCACAAAAACGCTTTAAGGAAAAACATAAATCAGTAATGTATATAATCAGCAGCTGTTTGATGTTCAACACTCATACTTATTTTTGTTCCCCGCGTAATGACGCCGCTCCCCATGTAGTGAGCTGGCAGTCAGTCGCTGCTCTAATCTGTTCGACCAGCCTCAAATTTAAAAAAAAAATTGTTTCCCACTATTTCGTACTGTGATGGTGAAGGTTAAGAAATATAGTGTTAAGTCCCCGAGAGCTGTGTCGGTGCACTTCTACCGGGACTCCGCTCTGACCGCTTTGAACCGAGCCGGCCACAAGGGCTGCCCGTCTCGGCGGGACCGGACCCCGCGC